>JARSSU010047763.1:0-41470 GCA_029619165.1 Eurosta solidaginis
AACAGAAAATCAGTAATTTCGATCGAATTTCGTCAATTAAATTTATTTTAATTTTAATTTCCGATCTTTTAAGAAATAACTTCTATGAATTTCGTAACAGAAGCCAAGCAAAGCAATCTAAAAAACAATTCCAAAAAGTTTGAAAATTTGAAAACTTTATATTTGAAGTTCTCAAAATTGTTTCAATCTGCAATTTTCTAGACTAATCAATTTTAGTCTAACAAAGTACAAGTTATAAGTCTCTCAAAATTCGTATTGATTTTTGACAAGTTTTTTTTCGAAGATTGTTTTAGATTTTTCTTCATAAAAAGTGTTCTCCTACCAGTTCGAGCATGCCGTATAAGAGAATATTTTTTTTAAAACACCCTATTTCGAAGTTTATTTAAAAAAACGCCCTACATCCTATCTCATAATTATTTCCAATGCAGCAGGCTATGTCAAAAATAAAATCATAGTTCATATAAGCCATTTTAGAAAGAAATTTGGAGATATTGCGTTCTTCAACCGAATTCTGATAAAGGCGGTTTTTAAACATATTCTGAAATAGGGCGTTATTCAAAAGATTTTTGAGATATGTCGTTTTCATATATCGATATAAACACTTGAGAGACCTTTAACTTGCCTTGCTGTTGACGGCAGCTTTTCCATATCAACCGACGTTTCTAAGACAAGAGTAAGAGATGGAGTCTATTCAAAGAATCTAGTACTTAAACTTTTCTACAGACTACCCAAATACTCTAAAGTGTTCCAGATAGAAGTAACAGCCATAACAGAAAACGCAGTTGGAAATGGATAAACAATATGGACAACAAAATCTTTATTTTCAGCAAAAGCCAGGCTGTTATCAAATTTCTTGGTTCTTATTCGCACATTTCTGAACTATCACTTAACTGTCGCCGATCTCTTTAAGAGATAGCCCCACAGAACCATCTACACATCATATAGCTCTTGATGAATAGGCTAGTTATGATCTGGCAGATTCTTCCTGACCAAGTCGACAAAAGATGGCTACAAATACAGGGGTTTCGGACATCGAAGAATACCTATGCAAAATGGTAGCACGACGCAAATTGCAAGAGAAGCTCAGCCTTAATCCCCTCGTAGGTAGGTCGCGCTAAGTATTAATTTTTTTTTGTTATGTTTTTCTTGTTTTTTTTCGCAGCTGTATATGCAAAAGCATGTTGCTATAAGCTAATTCCCACTTGAAACTGTATTAAATACTAGAAGACCCTGTAAGCTTTTTCCGTCTGACTCTGCCCTCCCCCTCTTCACTTTTTCCTAATCCTTTTATTCACTCCTCCTCCGTCTTTTTCGCTTCATCTATCTCCATCTTCGTCTCATTCTATCTCTTTCTCAATCTCCTTCTCTTTTTCTCTTCTCTCAATTCCTTCTCATTCTTCTGCATCCTTATTGCCTGTCCCAGAGGGTGGTATGTATTTTATTCCAGTGCCAGTCCCAGTCCCACTCCGAGTCATCAGTCCTAGTCCTAGTCCTAGTCCTTATCCCAGTCCCAGTCCGTCTCTGGATAATATATTACTCTGTACTAAAGCACTCATCAACAGATTTCATTTGATATCCATATTGTATCAGCCCCCTCAGAAACCCTGCCCCCGGCCACCCACCCTCTCGGCGGGCCTGGTGATGTGCTATACTTGATATCATTCGCTATAATATTTTTTATTGATAAGCAGGTTGTTTAATTAAACACCAAGCAATTACACGGAAGTATATCCGCACCACCTGAAAATATGAGTGCCACTGCGTATACGTAACATTTTATTATTACGTTAAACAAATAAAAAAATTGCAATAAAATAATATTGCGACTATAAACTGAGATATAACCTACCCTATGTTTCAAGCAAGATCAAACTACACACGGTCGCAAAACAAATTCAAAATCGGTTCAGTAGTTTAGGAGTCCATCGCGGCCGAAAAGGTTGTGACACGTGTTTTTTATATATTAAGATGTATTGCTTGATCAACAGCAATAGCTGTAAAATTTAATATAAAAATTAAAGGCAATTAGTTTGTTAATTCTTTTTCGACAGTCATAATTTAAAGCAGGGACCCAAACTGTTATTCCATTTATAGCAAAAGTCTTTCTGAAAAACCAATTTCTGGAATTTCAAATTCAATAAATATTTTTATACAGAATTCTTCTTGTTTCAACAGAAAGCGGTATTTAAAACTTCAACGCAATGTCTCAATTTAGTCAAACTTTATGACGACAAAGAGTTTCAAATTTATTATGGCAAAGTATAAGTTTAGTAATCCAAGAGTTAGTTACGGTTTTTCGAAGACAAATATTTAGTATTAGTAATTAAATTGATAAAGTGTTGTTACAATTCTCTACACATATATTTAGAAGAAGGAATTGGTAAAAAATTCGCATCATTAAGATGACCCGTTCCTCAGTTATGGAGCTGGACTTTTATTCTGTGCTTAAAACAGAAAAGTCCGGATTTAACTCTTATTCTCGGACTTATTCCAGATCTTACTTTAATTTGTGGGTTTTTTCAAAAAAGTCCGCAAAAAAAAATTAAGCATGCTTCTTAGGGCAGGTCGATTTAAAAATCGCTCATTGCTCTGTGAAAATCGTATTCTAGGGATCAAAATAAGAAACTTTGCCGAAGGAACCATACCTCTAAAACAAATTCTGATTTCCCCCCCTTTTGGTCGAACTTTTGGGTAGGGGCAATTTCAATTCTACCTGCTGTGTCCACCACAAGCTTAAAAAAAACAACACAAGCAATTTTACGATCTGCAATTGTTTCAAGTGATACCTTCATTTTTTGTTTACGACATGCAAATGCATCACAGTGATGCCTTGGTTTTAAAAGGGGGTTGTAAAAACGCTAATTTCTAATAATTTTTTTTAATTTCTTTTCTAATACTAAGTTAAATTCATTTTTTCATTTACATATGTTCTGACTAAATAAATTTCTAAAGAGAAAAATAAACTCCAAAAAGAAAAAACATAGGCATTTCAAAGTGGGATTTTTCAAAATTTGCCCCTACGACCCAAAGGGGGGACATCAGAATTCGTTTTAGAAGTATGATTCCTTCGGCAATGTTTCTTATTTTGATCCCTAGAATATGATTTGCACAGAGCAATGGGCGATTTTTTTGCCTCCCCACAAATCGACCGGCCTAATGCTTCTCCATGATAAAAGGGTTAAGTGTAATAATTCAGCTGATGGTTTCAATATGAAAATCAATAAAGTTATAAAAATATAATCAAATGCAAATGAGTACACGCAGTAATAACTGAACTATTCAAATACATATATACATACGTATGATGTATACAGTGTTCAGTTAAAGTTGCGGCAAGCGCCGATATTGAGTAGAGGAAGAACTTTTTTGCATTAGTGTGGAGCGAAGTACATTCATACATATTTATTTTAAGCGGTACTTTTCCACGTTGTATGTACACTAAGTGAGTAAGAGTTTATTCTAATATTTAATGAACAACTTGGCAATTAATTTTACTAATTAACTAAAGTTCAAAGTTCGAAAATGTATTTTTCTCAAACTACCTAAAAGTTTTGACCTTAGCACCAGTGAAAGTCATGCGAAGTTTTTTGAAATTAATTTTTGTACCTAACTATATTAAAAGCACCTCATATCATAGCAGCTGAGGTCGAAGCAAGATTTATAATAAAATTACCACTTTTATGACGTGTGTGGTGTGCCGAGAAAAGTCATAAAAATTTCTAAAAACTTTGCAGAGAATCCGTCCACCCCTACCCCACGTCCCCACTCATCCTCTCTGGAATAGTATTTTTAATTTGGCCTAACTCTACCCATATATGTCTTATACCAATTACATTTGGTATCTGGGTCAGTGGGCAACCAACCAACCGCCCACCCCCCTTTAATCGTTTTTATAAATCGTGACAATCCTTTGCTTATTTGTCTTAGGCTAACAACTCTTATGTATTTGCCACAGACCACAAAAATTTCATAAATGTGTCACACTCATCGTGGTCTACAAATTTTTTGTGTCCCGTTCACTAATCAATGAGGCCTAATCAATTGCGGAAAAGTTAGGAGTGTCCAATCCGAAACGATTTCAGGATTACGAGAGGACAATTTTGGGACGTTTTCGAGACTATTGCGCTGCTGTTTTATGCAAGGCATCGACAATTTCTCCGTACCAGTACTTTTTCGGGATCATTTCGGAACTGTTTTCGGAATAATTTTGAAACCTTATTAGCAACTACTTAGGGATAGTTTTCAGAGTCGATTCAGTACTATCTTGGAAGCGTTTCGGGATTAGTTCGAAACTACTTCGGAATTTTGAAGGAACAATTCGGACATATTGGGCGCAATTTCGCGATAATTTTTTTTCATAATTTTAAACTACTTGGGGATCGACTGAGGGCTAAGATGATTTCGCTTATTTCGAACTATCTCCGGATCATTATGGAATTGTTGTCTTTACATTTTTGGATTAGTTCAAGACACTCCCGCCTTTGGCAAAAAAAAATATGGTCATGGATCCTTTATGAGTATAACCAATTTTTTAGTAAATTAGCTAAGCAGTTCTGATGTGCTTGAGTCACAAAGTCAAAGCTCGGGTCATTGCAACATCGCAACATCGAGGTATCCATACAGTCAAACTTTCACATTTATGATATATCTACATATGTATGGTTCATGGTTTATATATATTTTGGTTTAAATTATTTTTGCAAATTGGATAGTTACTTTTATTATTATTTTAAATTATTTCAAGATTATCTTGGAACCGTCTTGGCATTGTATTCGGAATCGTTTTGCGCCTATTTCAAGATTGTCTCAGAAATATTTCGGGTATAGTTTCTAGATAATTTGCAAATCGTTCCGGGATTATTTACAGATTATTGCGAGAGGAAGGAAGTTTCTGAATTTTTCGGACTCTTGATTTGGGTATTTTTCTGGATCTACACGGATCATTATAAGGATAGTTTTTGGAATTAAAACTGTACTATTTCGGGAATCATTTTCGTAATAACCTCGGGATTAATTGTCCACGTCTCTGAAATTTATTTTGAATCATTTTGGGGCTATTTTAAGCTTATCTCATGATTATTTTAGGACAATATCTGGATGGTCTTTGCAGACGTTTCATCGTTACTACAATTTTCTTTGAGGACTAGTTAGCGGCAATTACGGGGTTGTTTTAGGGGCATTTTAAGATATTTTGAAAATTTTTAAGAATTGTTGCGAGACCGTTTAGGAATTGTGTTAGTGATGTTTTTGGGATCATTTCAGATGAGTTTGTGGTTGTTTGCGTAATAATAACGCCCACGCTCTTTCGTGACTGTTTGAGGTTGTCTTCTTTTATAACAGGAGACCATACTATGATTGTCATATTAGTAGACTTTGATCTTATTTTGGTCGCTATACTTTGTGGTCGTTATACCCCCGAGACCTGATTATGTATTTTATTAGTCGTTTCATGCTTCTTGGTTTTAACTCTTTAGATAGCAGATTGTTCATGCATACCCTCAATTTTGGCTTTGGTATAATAAGTGAGGTATTTGACTCTCCATTTTTGTTTGCAAGAATAAGTTCTAACATGCTGCAGAGAAGTTTACATAATCACGATATTTTCTGGTAGGGAACTGTTAAAATTAATAACGCATTTAGCGTTCCCATTTTGAGAGCATTGAAAAGTTTAATAAATCACTTTCAAATTCCTGTAGTTTTGATTTTTCTTTTGATAATAATAATAAACCCAACGGATTAATACCCTCCAAAGCGCGCCCAACCGACACGAGGGGCGCATCCGCATGACGCACGGATTTGTTTTTGTTTTTGACGAGTTGTTGATAGGCGGAGGTTTGTTAAGCGTCGAAATCTAAAACTGCTCAGCTACAGAGTAAAAATCATCAGCTGAGTATTATATACATAACAGTAGAAATTATACATATAGTAAATTGTTAAATAATTTAACTCTTTTAGCATATAAAGATTTTTATTTTTTTATTTTTATTCTGTTACGAGTTAAAATAAGTTAGGACAGTTTTCCTTATATTAAAAAGTGAATCCGTTATATCAAATGAATTCGAATGAGACTGAAAATCATGACACAAGCACCGGAATGGTTCATTTAATTCGAAATTAGTTCTGCACTGCCTCAAAAGAAGAGGCTTGTAATATCTTGACACTCGTGATGGGACATTGAAATTTACTTCGTTCAAAAGAAAGGGGCTAGAAATCAGTCCATTCAGTAGTTTAGCCATGAATAATATGCCTAGCATTTCTCTGCGACTTGCAAGAGTTAGAAATTGATAAGCTTTAACCGACTAGTATAAGGTGGAAGATTATATGCAGAGTCCCAATGAAAATTCCTTAAAGAAAAAAGTAAAAATTGCTTCTGTGTTGACTCAAGCCTATCTGCATGAACTTGATATCGCGTATTCCAGACTATTGATCCGTATTCTAGTATCAGTCTAACTAATGTGGTAAAAAGGGCTTTGGTTCTTCTCTTCACGAATGATAGAACACCTCTAGCCTTATTGGCAGTAGTCATAATATGAAGTTGAAACTAAGTTTAGCATCCATCGTGACTCCCAAGTCAACAAAATAATTTACTGGACGTTCCTCAATAGACGCATAGGACCTAAACAGTTTTATATCATCAGCATACATTAAAATTTTGGAATATTTTTTTATGGCACAGATATAATTAATAAATAGCAAGAACAGAATTGGACCGAGATGACTGCCCTGTGGGACGCCAGAGGGAATATTAATGACATCTGAAAGAGTATTTTTAAAAATTGCTTGTTGCGTTCTACTACAGAGATACGAAGATATCCACTGAGTGAGACCAGGTTGGAAGCCAAGTCGATACAGCTTGTGGATAAGCAATGAATTGGAAACTTTGTCAAATGCTTTACTGATATCAGTGTAAATAACATCGGTGTGAAGATTTTCTCTAAATCCATTAGAAACATGAGTTGTGAATTCAAATAAGTTGATAATGGTAGATTTGTCTTTACAGAATCCATATTGAGAGTCTGCAATCAATGCAGAAGTGGAAAATGTTAGCTGATTGGTAACAATGGCTTCAAATACCTTTGGGATAGCAAACAATTTTGCATTTCCTCAATATTTTTCTACACATGACCTACCGCTGTTTTTGTGGAGGGGCATTAGAAAGGATTCCTTTCCAGCAGCAGGAAGAACTCCATGTTTTAGGGACATGTTGAATAAATCAGTTAGGTGCTGATAAATGTGTTCTGCACATTTTTTGAGAAAACATGTGGGAATTAGGTCAAAGAAGTTAATATGTAAGAACCTCTTCTGGAGATATTGATGGAATATTAATTACGTTAAGTGAGTTAAGTTGATATGGGTATTCACTTGACAGAGAAATTAATTCAGCGAAATAGTTAGATTTGAAAAATTGTGCAAATAAGTTAGCAATATCTTGATCGTCGCTAGAGAAATCATTACGGTATTTCATAACAATATGTATTCTTCTACTCAATATGTATTCAAATTGTTATTAAATGAATTAATCTCCTCACTAGATAGTCTAAGAGAGAGTTTAAATTCTCATGCCATTGCGCTGCTATTTTTAAACTATCGCCGGAGTAGACTGTTTCCGGAACTATATTAAGACTATTTCACTAACCTTGCGCTGGTACGTTGTTCATACTTTTGTTGGTATGCTGGCTATTTTTGGGTTTTCGTTTTTGTATACCAACAGTATGAAGAGAACCTGTAGTCTCTATACTTTCCTGAGTAAGCTTACTGTACTTTCACTTTTTTCAGAAAATGTTTATCGTAATTAAACTTAATATTTTATTGTTGCCTAAAATACACCAACTATAATTCGTATACTAGTTATAGGCGCCATTCATTCATCATATAATTTATTATTTCTCTTTTCAACATTCGAAAGCGTGTCATAAAATATCACAGATATACTTCAGTTTCTTTTTTCTTTGATTTAGCACATTATACACATTCTTGCTTGATATACGTCTTTTTGTTGATGGTTACTTTTGTTTTTCCAACAGCTGCTGTTACACAATCAAGCACACACACACACACACACAAAACTATTATTTCCAGCTATTGCATTTCATATACACCCAACCGCTATTGTGCACTCTTGTATACTTTTATTGTGTTGTTTTTTGTAAGTGTGTGTGCTTTTGTTTTAACGTATTTTTCCATAACTAATAGGACTCGCTTTAAATCGTAGCTAACAGAAAGCGGCGCCAGAATGTCGTAGCGTAGGTGGCTGATGTCGTTCTACGGTTGTCAGTGTGTTATATTATCAATTTGTGTGTGTTTATGGGTGTTTCTGTCTGTGCACGTAAGATCTTAAGCCAAAACACAAAAACCTTTATCCTTAAATACTCTACAATGCTGCTATGTGCACACATGCAAAATGTAAACACACACTAAGTATATGAAATATGAAATTTATTATTTTATTTTTTATTACCAAAGTAACAATTTGTACTACCCATCCTTTACTATCGCTTTTCATTTACAAAAAACCTACGTATTCACACGTGCATAAGCGTGAGTGTGTATGTGTTGACAGAATACTTTTAGTATTGTAATTATCATAAAATTATAATAAGCAAACAAATTGTTTTTGTATGCTTACTCCTTTCATTAGAACAGTTGAAAGCACAGTAAATGTGTAAGAAAATATTTTTCGTCAAGCGCATTTGCATACTTTTTCCCGTAAGGTTATTTATGGCAACCCATTTTGTTATTTATGCCAAAAAAAATTTTATAATTTTAGCTTAGTTCGTGCATTTTTGGCATTATTCGCTTATTTTCGTTCATAGCTTACATAATTAATGTAAACACTTTGTAGAAAACTTCTTGCATGCTTAGATACCCTGCAGTCGAAATCCCAAGTAGTCAGCAAACCGAGCTATAACCGCAGAAAGGACTTAACCGACATAAACAAAATCATTCAGTAGACGTTTTTTATACTCAGCTGAGCAGGACTCACATAGTATATTAACTTTGTTCGCATAACGGTAATCCGTAACGGCATAAACTAATCGAGATAGATATAGACTTCTCTATATCAACATAATCTGGGTAAAAAAAAATTCATTTAGCCATGCCCGTCCGTCTGTCCGTTCGTCTGTAAACACGATAACTTGAGTAAATTTTGAGGTATCTCGATGAAATTTGGTATGAGGGTTCCTAGGTGCTCATCTCAGATCGCTATTTAAAATGAACGAAATCGGACTACAACCACGCCCACTTTGTCGTTATCGAAAATTTCGAAAAACGGAAAAAGTGCGATAATTCATTACCAAAGACGGGTAAAGCGATGAAACTTGGTAAGTGCATTGCCCTTATGACGCAAAATAGAAAATTAGAAAAATTTTGGACAATGGGCGTGGCACCGCCCACTTTTAAAAGAAGGTAATTTAAAAGTTTTGCAAGCTGTAATTTGGCAGTCGTTGAAGATGTCAAGATGAAATTTGGTAGGCACGTTACTCCTATTACCATATGTGTGCTAAATAAAAATTAGCGAAATCGGATGCCGAACACGCCCACTTTAAAAAAAAATTTTTTTAAAGTCAAATTTTAACAAAAAATTTAGTATAAAAAAGTATAAAAGTAAATTATGTCAACATTCGACTCCAGTAATGATATGGGGCAACAAAATATAAAGATAAAAGAAAATTTCAAAATGGGCGTAACTCCGCCCTTTTTCATTTTATTCATCTAGAATACTTTTAATGCCATAAGTTGAACAAAAATTTACGAATCCTTGTGAAATTCGGTAGGGACATAGATTCTATGACGATAACTGTTTTCTGTGAAAATGGGCGAAATCGGTGGAAGCCACGCCCAGTTTTTATACACAGTCGAACATCTGTCCTTCCGCTCAGCCGTTATATCTTAACTAAACTTAGCACACGTACTTATCTGAAGTCACTTTATCTTGGTATAAAATATGGCCGAAATCCGACTATGACCACGCTTACTTTTCCGATATCGAAAATTACGAAAAATGAAAAAAATGCCATAATTCTGTACCAAATATGAAAAAAGAGATGAACCATAGTAATTGGATTGGTTTGTTGACGCAAAATATAACTTTAGAAAAAATTTTGTAAAATGGGTGTGACATCTACCATATTAAGTAGAAGAAAATGAAAAAGTTCTGTAGGGCGAAATCAAAAGCCCTTGGAATCTTGGCAGGAATACTGTTCGTGGTATGACATATATAAATAAATTAGCGGTACCCGACAGAAGATGTTCTGGGTCCCCTGGTCCACATTTTGGTCGATATCTCGAAAATGCCTTCACATATACAACTAAGGGCTACTCCCTTTTAAATCCCTTATTAATACTTTTAATTTGATACCCATATCGTACAAATACATTCCAGAGTCACCCCTGGTCCACCCTTATTGCGATATCTCGAAAAGGCGTCCATCTATAGAACTAAGGTCCACCACGTTTTAAATAATCATTAACACCTTTCATTTGATACACATGTCATACAAACACATTCCAGGGTTACCCTAGGTTCATTTTGCTAAATGGTTTTCCCTTATTTTGTCTCCAAAGCTCTCAGCTGAGTATGTAATGTTCGGCTACACCCGAACTTAGCTTTCCTTACTTGTTTTGTATTAATATTGCGATTACTTTAGATAGTAACGTGACAGTTGGTGTGTATATAAGATTATATAATTGACGTATGTGGGATTTTTTTTACATTTCTTTAATAATAATGGCGCATTTGTCGCTTACGCACTTTTTGCTTTCCAAAAAAAAAGATTTCATAACTTGAAAGTGTCAGTTAAGCCAAAATTAAAATATTAAAAATACACATTTGAAAACATTAAGAACAGTGGTTTTTGTTCCATATCAATGATGTTTGTATTCAGATTTGAAGACGGAATTCATATTTATTTAGATTTAGAGATGCAGACTGATTAACATATATTTTAAATTTACAACCAAACTAAGTATTTTTAAATAAAAACTATATAACTAAGTTACAATCTATTCATTTAACATTTCCGTCTTCTACATCAGTATCTGGTAAAGTATCTGTGATAAAAGAGTTGTGTTTTAAGTTGAGGTTCTCTCTATGGAAAATTGCGGGAATTATATTTTTATCACAAAGTTATTTTAAATCTGAATAATTTAACGATGAAATTCTTTGTAAGTTCCTGTATAAACTGAAGTAGAAGGTCTCTTCTTTCGTAGAAGTCATTTGGGTAGTGGTTTTGGTATCCTCCTACCTCGTCTTCCAACACAAGTATCTTTTTCAATTATTTCCTCCGAAGAATCGGTGTATCTGCATGGCACTAGTGAAACTTTATTTGAAATCTGCAACAATAATTTGGCTATAATCATTACAATCTTTATTAAGAAAAATCTTAATCTAAAAAATAATCACGTGTGTTTGCAAGAAGTCCATATTTAAATTAAAAAGAAGAAAGTTACGAAACGTGCACACCAAAATGTAAAAAGTTTGTATTAAAATGACCAAATTGTCTTGGAAAAAAGGCTTAACCTACACACTGCGAGCACAAAAAAAATTTAAACAAAATGTTTTGTGCACTTGAGCCAAAATTGCCTTATCTATAACTTCGTATCGGTACTTCGTAGGACTTTAATTTTTTTCGAGCTGGTGCATATGATAATGGCCTTTCGGTTTCCATCAAAAACAAACAATTTTAAATAATGTCGGTTAAACCCTTTGTGCGGTTATGGCTCGGAACATTCTAGTCCATCGAATAAGATTCTGTGGGATTATTCATACTAGCTGGTGATTGAAAAGTTCATTGAATAGTATTTTGTAGAGTTGTTTATATTAGTATATTATTGCATAGTTCGTTGACCAGAATTTTATATCTGACTCGATGGAATGGACAAACGCTTTCTGCCGGAAATTTACAATGCATACTTCTTACTTCAGTTAACAAAGTTAGATAACCAGAAATCAGTATCCATAAAATGCATACCACTACCACCGCGCTAAACGCCATTGACGCTCAGATAAATTGCGTACTGAACCACCCAAAACTCTATCGTAGGACGGTGCTCGTGCCACTTGACCAATCAAAAGCTTTGGACACAGCCAACTATCGCGCACTACGCCGAAACATAGAAAATTCACCCTTTACCCCTTGTCTAAAAAGATGGATCGCAAATTATATAAATGGTCGGCAAGCATCGGTTTAATTTAGGAGCCAAATCTCAAAACCTAGGAGAAATAAAAAGGGGTTGTGACGTAGATTTATGTACTTTCCCCGCTAGCGTGTAACTTATACGTACCAAAGCGTCATCCACCACCAGCACGAGCTACCAACATTTTCTATGCCTCCAGCTTCACGGTAGTGGCAACAGGCCCTCGTTCCTCAATAAACAAATAAGTTTCCAAAATAAATAGTTAGCTACCCAGGCTTTCTTTTTTTCACAAAGTTCACACATCTTACAAAGCAGTTGGTTGGCCGCTTATTTACCAGCGTTGCTTGTTTGGTTTTCCTACCTAAAAACACAGACTGGAAAAGCCTGCAAGTGTGACAAAATACTCCACCCAGAACTACCATGCGATATCTTCTAATGGCTCCTGAATACCACCTATATAGAGGGACAAAAGAGCTTAGCTTAGAGCAGCATAATGAAACTCTGAGCAGAGAGTTTTAGTTGAATTGTCACAAACAAGCAACTGCTTGATCTAGCCCCGCCTCCCAGAGGGATAAAAAATATCTTCGTGAGCACGAAGATGAGATAGTTCCAACTCAGCTGGTTGTTCCAGATAAACATAAGGAAGTCCTAAGCCTAAGCCACATTGAAGTGATAAATACGCTCACTAGGTCGCACCTGGTGAACGCTGTTATCAATATATCACAAAGCGGAGCATCCCAGAAAACAGCTGATTAATCTAGAACCGCCTCAGAAAGATAAGAAAATATCTCCGTAGGCACAACATTGCACAGGTGGTTGATCTAGATGAAAATAAGGGGGCCCTAAGCCTAATCCACACTGAGTTCGTAAATACTGTCACGGATATTAACATCACTAAGTTATACCATCACTAAGGCGATGCCAAGGCCACGATAAGCAGTATTTACGTCAATAATCAAATCATGTATACACATATATAAGGCAGCCGAAAGATGTCACACACAGCTGCATTTACTTATACGCCTATGTATGCGCGAGAGACTGTAAACTACAAACATTCACATCAATAATTCAATCATTATGTATCTACATAAACGTATAAATTATTGCGTCTACACATATGTACGTATACGAGCAGCAGAGCGGCAATGCACAAACACATGCATATATCTTATCTGAGTTGTCATAAGAGAGAGCAATAATTTGTGCACGTAGTTGTGGCTGGCGATTTTGTAGCCGAAACTAACTAGTAACTTCTGGAAAACGAAGAGCCTAGAAGTATGCAGCGTAAACTATAAAAGCGGGGCAGGCGAGTAAGAAGTAATTCAGTTTGATTTGAGTTGTCAAGCAGTTTGATTAAGACGATATCTAGCGAGTAATAGCAGTGTTATTTTGAATAGTAGAGTTTCATTGAGCTATCAAACAGTGTGGTTATTAAGCAAGCTATTCGTTGCACAGTTTGTTATTGTGAAGTACTTTAATAAAGGCCATTTTGCATTATTACAAATTGGAGTTATTTATTCAACAGTTTAGTGATTCGAACTTAGCAGAGGATTGCAAATAAGAGGATTTGCAAGCAAATTCGTTATAATACGTTCACTAGATCGCGCCCGGTAACGCTGATGAAACAGTATGATATAAGCGTATACATATAACAGCTGGTATGCCATCTGGTATAATGCTGCCGCAGAGGCTGACTAGTGAACTAACTGGTATTACACTGATGCATATACTATACTGAGTAATATGGCATCTGGTACGAATTTAGTGGGTGTATTTAATAACTAGTTTGTCAACATGTATGTTGTTGACGCAGAGACTGGCATTTCGTGTTTCGTAGGATATCGCAGTGTTAATAAAAATACCAGTTGCTAACATGGAAAATAACAGAACTCTCATTAAATGGAATTTTTTGCAAAGTAGTATTCCCCAAGTTTTTAACCAGGTTGTTTTACTGCGGGGCATCAGATACTTTGTATGTATGTATTTCAAGATTGATATAAAGAAATTTAATCAATATTTACCATTTTCTCCTGCTAAATAAATAAAGTAAATGTCATCGTTTGCGTGACATAAGAGTGGAAATTGTTTGAGTTTGTTTTCCCTTAAAAAAAAAGAAAACACTGTGTGACAACGAAAATATATTTTCTGCGCTACTAACCTCAAGTTGAGTATACAAGAACTGTATACATATCATTTCGAAGTCATCATTACAATGTGGAGTTAGGGGCGCTAAAGACTTCTTTTCAAAGTGAAGGCTGTTACTAAGACAATACTTAATATCTGTTAATCGACTTTGACTACTACTAAACACGGCGATAACTCGTTGATACGACTCCGAAAACAAATGGGTAACATTTCGATAATGACTCGATATTTTTCGATAAAAAAAGTATTACTTTTCGATCAAAATCGTTAAATTCTTTACAATAATTCGACCGACAACAAGATTTCAATATTTAGTCGAAATTTTGTAATAACAAACCGATAACGCATAGATAACGACTTTAATCGGTAACAAACTTTTCACAATCCCATACACAAGAATAACTCATCTATATAAGGTCGATTAGAAACCGATAGTAAATAAACAAGGTAGCGATAACTCTTCGATAAGGGTATTTATCGATAAAAAAATCGTGAACCATTCGTAAATAAATCGATGGCGCGCCTACATTTAACTTACTGTTAATCGACTTTGACTACTTCTTGGATAACATTTCGATAGCGAATCGATAGTTTTCCATAACAAAAGTATTATTTTTCGGTCACAAGTCGATAAATTCTATACAACAATTCGATAGACAACAAAACTTCGATATCAAGACGATTTTTTTTTAATAACAAACCGATACCTCATAGATAACGACTTTAATCGGTAACAAACTTTTCAAAATCGCATAATGCAACAATAACTTAAATCTTAATCAGGTCGATTAAAAACCAATACTAACTAAACAAGGTGCCGATAACTCTTCGATAACGGTAGCTATCGATAAAAAACCTTGAACCCTTCCTAAACAAATCAATAGCGCGCCTACATATAACTTACGCTTACGTTCTGGATTCCCCTGTACTGCGAGCTTTTTTCACATAAAAAAGGTGTAAAACCAAGTTTTTGATATATTTTGCTGAATTTCCTCGATATTTCTTAAAATACACTTAAAGTTCGTATATCGTTTAAATTTCGAAAACTTTTTTCCAGGGACGGAAAATAATTATTTTTTTTTCGGAGTCGATAAAGTGCTGGTCAAAAAATTGTCGTAGGTGAAAATGTTTGAGTTCTCAGGTATCCTTATAGCAATATCATGTCCAATCATGCATCCTTTTTATTTTTGGAACTTTTTCCATAAAAGTCTACATATAAAAGTAAAATCTGTATTTTATTTTTTTAGTCTGATGGAACTAGTTAAACTCGTACTTTTAAAAATAAAAGTCCGGAAATAAAAGTTAAATCCGGACTTTTAAAACACAATTTTGTGGGAGCTGTCAGGGCAACAAAACTACATGCCAAGAGTTACAAAAATAAGCAGGATGGAGTTGAAATTAATAACCAATAAGTCCATGCTTTGGCCATGTACCTTACATCCATAAACGGCTATAAAATATACTTTTCAAGTAGAAAAAAGGGCTAGAGTATATAATCGTTGTTGCCAATATCTTACGGAGAACTTTTATCACTCAAAGAATCATTTCAGCGTTTTTTGCAGCAGCAATCAACTATTTAAAACCATAATTAAAATTGCAAACTTTTACATATCTGGAAGGTGCATGTGTACCAAAAGCTCTTTCTTGATTACAGTAAGATTACGCTCATCTGCGTCCACGTTCGCGCCAAGACCTATTTCTTCCATAATATTAATATACACAGCACAACAGCACGGGAGAGTGTCGTTTTGCTTAGAATCTCGTTTCTTCTTGAATGGCTAGAAGAGAACTTACAGAAAGCTTAACTTTGTTAGATTTTCAAAATCGCTTTAATTTGTAAATCTTACCAAAAATACAAAATTTGCCATCTTCGAATCAATATTTCAGCAACTCTGCGAATATTGCCACGTTTCCTTGCACTATATACTTATTTTCGGGCCACTGTGGTGCCTCTAACGTATGGATATATAAAGTGCTAAGATGATCACAAAATAGTTCCGAAATTATCCATATTTTTTGCTGAGTTGTCACGAAAATGATCTTGAAATGAATAGTCTCGAGGTAATCTCGAAATAATCCTGCCAAAACCTCCAAGTACGAGAAAAGTGCCATTAGAATTGATTAAAAAAATATCTCGAAGTTCCCAAAGTAGCTTTGTAATGATTTCGATACAGCCACAAAGATATTCCAAAAATAGTTCCTACATGGTCCCAAATTACATATAAAGAAGTAACTTGACCAGAAAAGAATGTCTTGCTATTTGAGAAGGGTTTTATCGGGTTCTTATTGGTAACAGCTTATAGCGATAAGTTATTTTTTACTATCGGATAATAAACGAAAGCGAAATTATGATCGAGTTATCAGTTTTTAGTGGCCTGTTATCACTGGCTTACAGTAGAGTAATCGATTTTATTGTAAAGTTTTATCGGCATATGTCATAACAGTTCGAACAATCGTCAATAGTATATCGTTAACCCGCAGATAACAAATTGATAGCACTCCGATAACATAGCTTTAGCTTTTTCAAAAACAAATCAAAATTTTTCCATAAACAAATCTTTATCTTTTCCATGCAAAATCGATAACTTTTGGATGCAAATTCAATAACTTTTCGATAACAAATCCGTAAAACGCAAGTAACAAATCGCTACGTTTTTGACTACATGTTGATAACTTTTCGATAAATAATCTCTAATCTTTTGATAATAAATCGAAAGATTTTTGGAACTTTTCTAACAAATCGATAACACGCCGATAGTAAATCAATCACACGCCAACAACCTCGTATTCTGTATTCCCCATACATCATACCTATTCCACACATACATTCCATTACCTCCATATATATTTTATGTCTGACAAGTTTAATTGATAGCGACATCAAATTTTAAATTTCACTTTGAAATTTGTATAATCAATTGAACTTTGAATGAACTAAGGTTTCATGACACATAGTTGATTTGAACCTTGTGGTGATTTGTTTTTTATAAAAAATTATATTTTCAGCTCAGCCAAGCAACAAAATTTTGCCACCACCTCAAACGCCCTAATGAATTCGATGCTTAAAGCACTCAACCCACAACTCAGTTTTCAGCTACTCAAAAGAGCAATGGCGCCTGAAGTGATTTAAAAGAAAGCGCATAATTTAAATACAATCTGAACTACTGAATTCGTTAGCTCAGTGAAAGAATTATATGTGCATGTGATTGTTTTGAATTTACCATCTTCTCATATTCAGCTACATTAAATATTAAAATTTTAATAAATTCGTAAGTAAGAGCTGAGAGGTATAAATATTCAATGAATACGAAAACCTGCATTCACATAAGCAAATGTGATTTACCTAAAGCTTATACATATATACATATACATATGTATCTCTGTATAAATTTTAAGTACCCAGCAAGTGTTTGAGCCTTATATAAGGCTTAATAAACCTTATTTTTCAGTACTTCTGTCATGAGGCATAGGTTTATCTGTAATATGAAGTTATGTATAAGGCTTATGGCCCATATAAAATAGCATTACATAAGGAATTATTATAAGCCATTACGTAGGACATTACAATCTTATTATAACGTTTTTGAACCAATAAGGCTTACATAAGGTCTTATCTTAATATACTACTTGATGGTAAATAATTCTATAGAAACGAGGCTCACATAAGGCATAAAGTTAGAACATGCCCCTTTTTTCACTAAGCAATTTTTTTATGTTTCGAGAGCCATGACTCGAAGAAAAATTAACATATCGTAATAAAATCGGGTACACATATTTTACTAATAGCAGGAAATATTTCTAGCAAAAATGGACAGATTCGGTTAAGGATCACGCGTTCTTTTTATACAAAAGAATTTCAAAAGGGTCGTCGACTAGATTAATGAGCTATATCTTAGCGAAAACTGTATGGTATTAATGATATTTCACTTACCAAGTTATATTGTAAGAGGAAATCGGAAGATATTTTTTGTTTTTTAAATGGGCGGAGCCATGTGCTATGTAGAAAAGTAATTTATTTGAAATGAACTGTACAATTGAAGCTCACGCTGAATATATAAAGTTCGGCTATGCCCGAACTTAGAAAACCTTAACATGTTTTTGATTTTTATTTACCTTAGAAGTAAGGCTTATTTGTAGCGTAAATAAGCGTGAAATAAGGCGTTATTAGTAGTCGTATGATGTGCTTTATTTACCTTATTTTAAGCTAAATCTATCAGAAGTGAAACCAGTATTCCTTATTGCTTAAACCGCTTATGCCAGTTCTTGCTGGGCAAACTTGTACTCATCGTCGGTACTCGCTTCTTAATACAAACAAGTAAGGAAGGTAAAGTTCGGGTGTAACCGAACATTACATACTCAGTTGAGAGCTGTGTTGACAACATAAGGGAAAATAACCATGTAGGAAAATGAACCAGGGTAACCCTGGAATGTGTTTGTATGAGATGTGTATCAAATGAAAGGTATTAAAGAGTATTTTACGAGGGAGTGGGCCATAGTTCTATAGGTGGACGCCATTTAGGGATATCGCCATAAAGGTGGATCAGGGTTGACTCTAGAATTTGTTTGTACGATGTGGGTACCAAATGAAAGGTGTTAATGAGTATTTTAAAAGGGAGTGATCCTTAGTTCCATAGGTGGACGCCGTTTCGAGATATCGCCATAAAGGTGGACCAGGGGTGACCCTAGAATTTGCTTTGTACGATACGGGTATCAAATGAAAGGCGTTAATGAGTATTTAAAAAGGGCGTGGGGCCTAGTTCTATAGGTGGACGCCTTTTCGAGATATTGCCATAAAGGTGGACCAGAGGTGACTCTAGAATGTGTTTGTACGATATCGGTATCAAATTAAAGGTATTAATGAGGGTTTTAAAAGGGAGTGGTGGTAGTTGTATAGGTGGTCGCCTTTTCGAGATATCGCCATAAAGGTGGACCAGGGTGACTCTAGAATATATTTGTACGATATGGGTATCAAATTAAAGGTATTAAACAGGCTTTTAAAGGGAGTGGTGGTAGTTGTATATGTGAAGGCGTTTTCCAGATATCAACCAAAATGTGGACTAGGGTGACCCAGAACATCATCTGTAGGATACCGCTAATTTATTTATATATATAATACCAAGAACAGTATTCCTGCCAAGATTTCAAGGTTTTTTATTACGCCCTGCAAAACTTTTTCATTTCATTCTACTTAATATGGTAGGTGTCACACTCATTTTACAAAGTTTTTTTCCTAAAGTTATATGCGTCAATTAACCAATCCAAATACCATGTTTCATCCCTTTTTTCGTATTTGGTATAGAATTGTAGCATTTTTTTCGTTTTTGGTAATTTTCGTGATCGAAAAAGTGGGCGTGGTCATAGTCGGATTTCGGCCATTTTTTATACCAATACAAGTGAGTTCAGATAAGTACGTGAACTGAGTTTAGTAAAGATATATCGATTTTTGCTGAGTTTGTCGTGTTAACGGCCGAGCGGAAGGACAGACGGTCGACTGTGTATAAAAACTGGGCGTGGCTTCAACCGATTTCGCCCTTTTTTACAGAAATAAGTTATCGTCCCAGAATCTGAGCCCCTAACAAATTTCACAGGATTGGTAAATTTTTGTTCGAGTTATGGCATTAAAAGTATCCTAGACAATTAAATGAAAAAGGGCGGGTCCCACGCCCATTTTGAAATTTTCTTTTATTTTTGCATTTTGTTGCACCATATCATTACTGGAGTTGAATGTTGACATAATTTACTTATATACTGTAAAGATATTAAATTTTTTGTTAAAATTTGACTTTAAAAAAATTTTTTTTAAAAGTGGGCGTGGTCGTTTCTCCGATTTTGCTAATTTTTATTTAGCATACATATAGTAATAGTAGTAACGTTCCTGCCAAATTTCATCATGATATCTTCAACGACTGCCAAATTACAGCTTGCAAAACTTTTAAATTACCTTCTTTGTAAAAGTGGGCGGTGCCACGCCCATTGTCCAAAATCTTACTAATTTTCTATTCTGCGTCATAAGTTCAACTCACCTACCAAGCTTCATCGCTTTATCCGTCTTTGGTAATGAATTATCGCACTTTTTCTGTTTTTCGAAATTTTCGATATCGAAAAAGTGGGCGTGGTTATAGTCCGATATTGTTCATTTTAAATAGCAATCTGAGATGAGTGCTCAGGAACCTACATACCAAATTTCATCAAGATACCTCAAAATTTACTCAAGTTATCGTGTTAACGGACGACGGACGGACATGGCTCAATCAAATTTTTTTTCGATCCTGATGATTTTGATATATGGAAGTCTATATCTATCTCGATTCCTTTATACCTGTACAACCAACCGTTATCCAATCAAAGTTAATATACTCTGTGAGCTCTGCTCAACTGAGTATATAAAATCTTTCTGTTGTCGGTATTACCAACTCGGTACAAATGTTACTCATACGCCATGTAGTTTTTTTTAAGCATTTCACGCTTTGCGGTTGCTCTTTCACACTTTTTATACTCAGTTGAGCAGAGCTCACAGAGTATATTAAGTTTGATTGGATAACGGTTGGTTGTACAGGTATAAAGGAATCGAGATAGATATAGACTTCCATATATCAAAATCATCAGGATCGAAAAAAAATTTGATTGAGCCATGTCCGTCCGTCCGTCCGTCCGTTAACACGATAACTTGAGTAAATTTTGAGGTATCTTGATGAAATTTGGTATGTAGGTTCCTGAGCACTCATCTCAGATCGCTATTTAAAATGAACAATATCGACTATAACCACGCCCACTTTTTCGATATCGAAAATTTCGAAAAACAGAAAAAGTGCGATAATTCATTACCAAAGACGGATAAAGCGATGAAACTTGGTAGGTGAGTTGAACTTATAACGCAGAATAGAAAATTAGTAAAATTTTGGACAATGGGCGTGGCACCGCCCACTTTTAAAAGAAGGTAATTTAAAAGTTTTGCAAGCTGTAATTTGGCAGTCGTTGAAGATATCATGATGAAATTTGGCAGGAACGTTACTCCTATTACTATATGTATGCTAATAAAAATTAGCAAAATCGGAGAACGACCACGCCCACTTTTAAAAAAAATTTTTTTTTAAAGTCAAATTTTAACAAAAAATTTAATATCTTTACAGTATATAAGTAAATTATGTCAACATTCAACTCCAGTAATGATATGGTGCAACAAAATGCAAAAATAAAAGAAAATTTCAAAATGGGCGTGGCTCCGCCCTTTTTCATTTAATTTGTCTAGGATACTTTTAATGCCATAACTCGAACAAAAATTTACCAATCCTTGTGAAATTTGTTAGGGGCTCAGATTCTGGGACGATAACTTATTTCTGTTAAAAAGGGCGAAATCGGTTGAAGCCACGCCCAGTTTTTATACACAGTCGACCGTCTGTCCTTCCGCTCGGCCGTTAACACGACTAACTTCAGCAAAAATCGATATATCTTTACTAAACTCAGTTCACGTACTTATCTGAACTCACTTTGTATTGGTATAAAAATGCCGAAATCCGACTATGACCACGCCCACTTTTTCGATCTCGAAAATTACCAAAAATGAAAAAAAATGCCATAATTCTATACCAAATACGAAAAAAGGGATGAAACATGGTATTTGGATTGGTTTATTGACGCATATAACTTTAGGAAAAAACTTTGTAAAATGAGTGTGACACCTACCATATTAAGTAGAATGAAAATGAAAAAGTTTTGCAGGGCGTAATAAAAAACCTTTGAAATCTTGGCAGGAATACTGTTCTTGGTATTATATATATAAATAAATTAGCGGTATCCAACAGATGATGTTCTGGGTCACCCTAGTCCACATTTTGGTCGATATCTGGAAAACGCCTTCACTATACACTACCCCCTCCCTTTTAAAAGCCTCTTTAATACCTTTAATTTGATACCCATATCGTACAAACATATTCTAGAGTCACCCCTGGTCCACCTTTATGGCGATATCTCGAAAAGGCGACCACCTATACAACTACCACCACTCCCTTTTAAAAACCCTCATTAATACCTTTAATTTGATACCGATATCGTACAAACACATTCTAGAGTCACCCCTGGTCCACCTTTATGGCAATATCTCGAAAAGGCGTCCACCTATAGAACTAGGCCCCACGCCCTTTTAAATACTCATTAACGCCTTTCATTTGATACCCGTATCGTACAAACAAATTCTAGGGTCACCCCTGGTCCACCTTTATGGCGATATCTCGAAACGGCGTCCACCTATGGAACTAAGGATCACTCCCTTTTAAAATACTCATTAACACCTTTCATTTGGTACCCATATCGTACAAACAAATTCTAGAGTCAACCCGGATCCACCTTTATGGCGATATCCCTAAATGGCGTCCACCTATAGAACTATGGCCCACTCCCTCATAAAATACTCTTTAATACCTTTCATTTGATACACATGTCATACAAACACATTCCAGGGTTACCCTCGGTTCATTTTCCTACATGGTTATTTTCCCTTATGTTGTCACCATAGCTCTCAACTGAGTATGTAATGTTCGGTTACACCCGAACTTAACCTTCCTTACTTGTTTGTATTAAGAAGCGAGTACCGACGATGAGTACAAATTTGCCCAGCAAGAACTGGCATAAGCGGTTGTAAGCAATAAGGAATACTGGTTTCACTTCTGATAGATTTAGCTTAAAATAAGGTAAATAAAGCACATCATACTACTTCTAATAACGCCTTATTTCACGCTTATTTACGCTACAAATAAGCCTTACTTCTAAGGTAAATAAAAATCAAAAACATGTTAAGGTTTTCGAAGTTCGGGCATAGCCGAACTTTATATATTCAGCGTGAGCTTCAATTGTACAGTTCATTTCAAATAAATTACTTTTCTACATAGCACATGGCTCCGCCCATTTAAAAAACAAAAAATATCTCCCGATTTCCTCTTACAATAAAACTTGGTAAGTGAAATGTCATTAATACCATACCAGTTTTCGCTAAGATGTAGCTCATTAATCTAGTCGACGACCCTTTTAAACTACTTTTATATAAAAACAACGCGTGATCCTTACCGATTCCGCCATTTTTACTAGAAACATTTCCTGCTATTAGTAAAATATGTGTACCCGATTTTATTACGATATGTTAATTTTCTTCGCGTCATGGCTGTTGAAACATAAAAAATTGCTTAGTGAAAAAAGGGGCATGTTCTAACTTTATGCCCTATGTAAGCCTCATTTTTATAGGATTATTTACCATCAAGTAGTATATTAAGCTTTATTTGATCCAAAAACTTTACAATAAGATTGTAATGTCCTATCTCATGGCTTATAATAATTCCTTATGTAATCCTTATTTTATATGGGCCATAAGCCTTATACATAACTTCATATTTCAGATAAACCTTATGCCTCATGACAGAAGTACTGAAAAATAAGGTTGATTAAGCCTTATATAAGGCTCAAACACTTGCTGGGTACTTAAAATTTATACATAGATACCAATGTATATGTATATATGTATAACCTCTCGCTAAATCACATTTGCTTATGTGAATGCAGGTTTTCGTATTCATTGAATATTTATACCTCTCAGCTCTTACTTACGAATTTATTAAAATTTTAATATTTAATGTAGCTGAATATGAGAAGATGGTAAATTCAAAACAATCACATGCACATATAATTCTTTCACTGAGCTAACGAATTCAGTAGTTCAGATTGTATTTAATTATGCGCTTTCTTTTAAATCACTTCAGGCGCCATTGCTCTTTTGAGTAGCTGAAAACTGAGTTGTGGGTTGAGTGCTTTAAGCATCGAATTCATTAGGGCGTTTGAGGTGGTGGCAAAATTTTGTTGCTTGGCTGAGCTGAAAATATAATTTTTTATAAAAAACAAATCACCACAAGGTTCAAAACAACTATGTGTCATGAAACCTCAGTTCATTCAAAATCCAATTGATTACACAAATTTCAAAGTGAAATTTAAAATTTGATCTCGCTATCAATTAAACTTGTCAGACATAAAATATATATGGAGGTAATGGAATATATGTGTGGAATAGGTATGATGTAGGGGGGAATACAGAATACGAGGTTGTTGGCGTGTGATTGATTTACTATCGGCGTGTTATCGATTTGTTAGAAAAGTTCCAAAAATCTTTCGGTTTATTATCAAAAGATTAGAGATTATTTATCGAAAAGTTATCAACATGTAGTCAAAAACGTAGCGATTTGTTACTTGCGTTTTACGGATTTGTTATCGAAAAGTTATTAAATTTGCATCGAAAAGTTATCGATTTTGCATGGAAAAGTTAAAGATTTGTTTATGGAAAAATTTTGATTTGTTTTTGAAAAAGCTAAAGATATGTTATCGGAGTGCTATCAATTTGTTATCTGCGGGTTAACGATATACTATTGACGATTGTTCGAACTGTTATGACATATGCCGATAAAACTTTACAATAAATCGATTACTCTACTGTGAGCCAGTGATAAACAGGCCACTAAAAACTGATAGCCTCGAGCATAATTTCGGTTTCGTTTATTATCCGATAGTAAAAAATAACTTATCGCTATAAGCTGTTACCAATAAGAAGCCGATAAAACCCTTCTCATATAGCAAGACATTCTTTTCTGGTCAAGTTACTTCTTTATATGTAATTTCGGTCCATGTAGGTACTATTTTTGGGATATCTTTGTGGGTGTATTGAAATCATACAAAGCTACTTTGGGAACTTCGGGATATTTTTTTTAATCATTTCTAATGGCGCTTTTGCTCGTACTTGGAGGTTTTGGCAGGATTGTTTCGAGATTACCTCGAGACTATTAATTTCAAAATCGTTTTCGTGACAACTCAGCAGAAAATATGGATAATTTCGGAACTATTTTGTGATCATCTTAGCACTTTATATATCCACACGTTAGAGGCACCACAGTGGCCCGAAATAAGTACAAAGTGCAGAGAAACGTGGCAATATCCGAAGAGTTGCTGAAATATTGATTTGAAGATCGCAAATTTTGTGTTTTTTCATAAAATTTACAAATTAAAGCGATTTTGCAAATCTGACAAAGTTAAGCTTTCTGTAAGTTCTCTCCTAGCCATTCAAGAAGAAACGAGAGTATAAACAAAACGACACTCTCCCGTGCTGTTGTGCTGTGTATATTGATATTATGGAAGAGATGGGTCTTGGCGTGAACTTGGACTCAGCTGCGTAATCTTACTGTAATCAAGAAAGAGATTTTGGTGCACGTGCACCTTCCAGATATGTAAAAGTTACAATTTTAATTATGGTTTTAAATAGTTGACTGCTGCTGCAAAAGAGGCTGAAATGATTCTTTGAGTGATAAAAGTTCTCCGAAGATATTGGCAACAACGATTATATACTCTAGCCCTTTTTTCTACTTGAAAAGTATATTTATAGCCGCTATGGATGTAAGGTACATGGCCAAAGCATGGACTTATTGGTTATTAATTTCAACTGCATCCTGCCTAATTTTTGTAACTCTTGGCATGTAGTTTTGTTGCCCTGACAGCTCCCACAAAATTGTGTTTTAAAAGTCCGGATTTAACTTTTATTTCCGGACTTTTATTTTTAAAAGTTCGAGTTTAACTAGTTCCATCGGACTAAAAAAATAAAAATACAGATTTTACTTTTATATGTGGACTTTTATGGAAAAAGTTCCAAAAATAAAAAGGATGCATGATTGGACATGATATTGCTATAAGGATACCTGAGAACTCAAACATTTTCACCTACGACAATTTTTTGACCAGCACTTTATCGACTCCGAAAAAAAAATAATTATTTTCCGTCCCTGGAAAAAAGTTTTCGAAATTTAAACGATATACGAACTTTAAGTGTATTTTAAGAAATATCGAGGAAATTCAGCAAAATATATCAAAAACTTGGTTTTATACACCTTTTTTATGTGAAAAAAGCTCGCAGTACAGGGGAATCCAGAACGTAAGCGTAAGTTATATGTAGGCGCGCTATTGATTTGTTTAGGAAGGGTTCAAGGTTTTTTATCGATAGCTACCGTTATCGAAGAGTTATCGGTACCTTGTTTAGTTACTACCGGTTTTTAATCGACCTGATTAAGATTTAAGTTATTGTTTGCATTATGCGATTTTTGGAAAGTTTTTTACCGATTAAAGTCGTTATCTATGAGGTATCGGTTTGTTATTTAAAAAAAAATCGTCTTGATATCGAAGTTTTGTTGTCTATCGAATTGTTGTATAGAATTTATCGACTTGTGACCGAAAAATAATACTTTTGTTATGGAAAACCATCGATTCGCTATCGAAATGTTATCCAAGAAGTAGTCAAGTCGATTACAGTAAGTTAAATGTAGGCGCGCTATCGATTTATTTACGAATGGTTCACGACTTTTTTATCGATAAATACCCTTATCGAGAGAGTTATCGCTACTTGTTTATTTACTATCGGTTTCTAATCGACCTGCTATAGATGAGTTATTCTTGTGTTATGGGATTGTGAAAAGTTTGTTACCGATTAAAGTCATTATCTATGCGTTATCGGTTTGTTATTACAAAAATGTCGACTAAATATCGAAGTTTTGTTGTCGGTCGAATTATTGTAAAGAATTTAACGATTTTTGATCGAAAAGTAATACTTTTTTTTATCGAAAATATCGATTCACAATCGAAATGTTACCCATTTGTTTTCGAGTCGTATCACGAGTTATCGGCGTGTTTAGTAGTAGTCAAAGTCGATTAACAGATATTAAGTATTGTCTTAGTAACAGCCTTCACTTTGAAAAGAAGTCTTTAGCGCCCCTAACTCCACATGTAATGATGACTTCGAAATGATATGTATACAGTTCTTGTATACTCAACTTGAGGTTAGTGGCGCAGAAAATATATTTTCGTTGTCACACAGTGTTTTCTAAGGGAAACAAACTCAAACAATTTCCACTCTTATGTCACGCAAACGATGACACTTACTTTATTTATTTAGCAGGAGAAAATGGTAAATATTGATTGAATTTCTTTATATGCAATCTGGAAATATATACATACAATATATCTGATGCCCCGCAGTCAAACAAACTGGTTAAAATCTTGGGGAATACTACTTTGCAAAAATTCCATTTACTGAGAGTTCTGTTATTTTCCATGTTAGCAGCTGGTATTTTTATTAACACTGCGATATCCTACGAATCACGAATTGCCAGTCTCTGCATCAACAACATACATGTTGACAAACTAGTTATTAAATACACCCACTAAATTCGTACCAGATGCCATATTACTCAGTATAGTATATGCATCAGTGTAATACCAATTAGTTCACTAGTCAGCCTCTGCGGCAGCATTATACCAGATGGCATACCAGCTGTTATATGTATACGCTTATATCATACTGTTTCATCAGCGTTTACCGGGCGCGATCTAGTGAACGTATTGTAACGAATTTGCTTGCAAATCCTCTTATTTGTAATCCTCTGCTAAGTTCGAATCACTAAACTGTTGAATAAGTAACTCCAATTTGTAATAATGCAAAATGGCCTTTATTAAAGTACTTCACAATAACAAACTGTGCAACGAATAGCTTGCTTAATAACCACACTGTTTGATAGCTCAATGAAACTCTACTATTCAAAATAACACTGCTATTGCTCGCTAGATATCGTCTTAATCAAACTGCTTGACAACTCAAATCAAACTGAATTACTTCTTACTCGCCTGCCCCGCTTTTATAGTTTACGCTGCATACTTCTAGGCTCTTCGATTTCCAGAAGTTACTAGTTAGTTTCGGCTACAAAATCGCCAGCCACAACTACGTGCACAAATTATTGCTCTCTATTGTGACAACTCAGATAAGATATATGCATGTGTTTGTAGACGCCAATTATTTATTCGTTTTATGTAGATACATAATGATTGAATTATTGATGTGAATGTTTGTAGTTTACAGTCTCTCGCGCATACATAGGCGTATAAGTAAATGCATCTGTGTGTGACATCTTTCGGCTGCCTTATATATGTGTATACATGATTTGATTATTGACGTAAATACTGCTTATCGTGGCCTTGGCATCGCCTTAGTGATGGTATAACTTAGTGATGTTAATATCCGTGGACAGTATTTACGAACTCAGTGTGGATTAGGCTTAGGGCCCCCTTATATTCATCTAGATCAACCACCTGTGTTGATAGGAGCCGAAACTCATCAAATGATGAGCAATGTTGTGCTTACGGATATATTTCCTTATCTTTCTGAGGCGGTTCTAGATTAATCAGCTGTTTTCTGGGATGCTCCGCTTTGTGATATATTGATAACAGCGTTTAGCAGGTGCGACCTAGTGAGCGTATTTATCACTTCAATGTGGCTTAGGCTTAGGACTTCCTTATGTTTATCTGGAACAACCAGCTGAGTTGGAACTATCTCATCTTCGTGCTCACGAAGATATTTTTTATCCCTCTGGGAGGCGGGGCTAGATCAAGCAGTTGCTTGTTTGTGACAATTCAACTAAAACTCTCTGCTCAGAGTTTCATTATGCTGCTCTGAGCTAAGCTCTTTTGCCCTCTATATAGGTGGTATTCAGGAGCCATTAGAAGATATCGCATGGTAGTTCTGGGTGGAGTATTTGGCACACTTGCAGGCTTTTCCAGTCTGTGTTTTTAGGTAGGAAAACCAAACCAGCGACGCTGGTAAATAAGCGGCCAACCAACTGCTTTTTAAGGTGTGTTGTTGTGTGTGAACTTTGTGAAAAAAGAAAGCCTGGGTAGATAACTATTTATTTTGGAAACTTATTTGTTTATTGAGAAACGAGGGCCTGTTGCCACTACCGTGAAGCTGGAGGCATAGAAAATGTTGGTAGCTCGTGCTGCTGGCGGATGACGCTTTGGTACGTATAAGTTACACACTAGCGGGGAAAGTACATAAATCTACGTCACAACCCCTTTTTATTTCTCCTATGTTTTGAGATTTGGCTCCTAAATTAAACCGATGCTTGCCGACCATTTATATAATTTGCAATCCATCTTTTTAGACAAGGGGTAAAGGGTGAATTTTCTACGTTTCGGCGTAGTGCGCGGTAGTTGGCTGTGTCCAAAGCTTTTGACTGGTCAAGTGGCACGAGCACCGTCCTACGATAGAGTTTTGGGTGGTTCAGTACGCAATTTATCTGAGCGTCAATGGCGTTTAGCGCGTGGTAGTGGTATGCATTTTATGGATACTGATTGCTGGTTATCTAACTTTGTTAACTGAAGTAAGAAGTATGCATTGTAAATTTCCGGCAGAAAGCGTTTGTCCATTCCATCGAGTCAGATATAAAATCTGGTCAACGAGCTATGCAATAATATACGAATATAAACAACTCTACAAAATTCTATTCAATGAACTTTTCAATCACCAGCTAGTATGAATAATCCCACAGAATCTTATTCGATGGACTAGAATGTTCCGAGCCATAACCGCACAAAGGGTTTAACCGACATTATTTTAAATTGTTTGTTTTTGATGGAAACCGAAAGGCCATTATCATATGCACCAGCTCGAAAAAATTAAAGTCCTGCGAAGTACCGATACGAAGTTATAGATAAGGCAATTTTGGCTCAAGTGCACAAAACATTTTGTTTACATTTTTTTTGTGCTCGCAATGTGTAGATTAAGCCTTTTTCCAAGAAAATTTGGTCATTTTAATACAAACTTTTTTTTTGGTGTGCATATTTCGTAATTTTCGTCTTTTTAATTTAAATATGGACTTCTTGCAAACACACGTGATTATTTTTTAGATTAAGGCTTTTCTTAATAAGGATTATAATGATTATAGCCAAATTATTGTCGTAGATTTCAAATAAAGTTTCACTAGTGCCATACAAATACACCGATTCTTCAGAGGAAATAGTTGAAAAAGATGATTGTGTTGGGAGACGAGGTAGGAGGATACCAAAACCACTACCCAAATGACTTCTACGAAAGAAGAGACCCTCTACTTCAGTTTATACAGGAACTTACAAAGAATTTCATTGTTAAATTATTCAGATTTAAAATAACTTTGTTATAAAATATAATTCCCGCAATTTTCCATAGAGAGAACCTCAACTTAAAACACAACACTTTATCACAGATACTTTACCAGATATTGATCTAGAAGACGGAAATGTGAAATGAATAGATTGTAACTTAGTTATATAGTTTTTATTTAAAAATACTTAGTTTGGTTGTAAATTTAAAATATATGTTAATCAGTCTGCATCTCTAAATCTAAATAAATATGAATTCCGTCTTCAAATATGAATACAAACATCATTGATATGGATCAAAAAACACTGTTCTTAATGTTTTCAAATGTGTATTTTTAATATTTTAATTTTGGCTTAACTGACACTTTCAAGTTATGAAATCTGGAAAGCAAAAACGCGCGTAAGCGACAAATGCGCCATTATTATTAAAGAAATGTAAAAAAAATCCCACATCAATATACGTCAATTATATAGTCTTATATACACACCAACTGTCACGTTACTATCTAAGTAATCGCAATATTAATACAAAACAAGTAAAGAAAGCTAAGTTCGGGTGTAACTGAACATTACATACTCAGCTGAGAGCTTTGGAGACAAAATAAGGGAAAATCACAATTTAGCAAAATGAACCTAGGGTAACCCTGGAATGTGTTTGTATGACATGTGTATCAAATGAAAGGTGTTAATGATTATTTAAAACGTGGTGGACCTTAGTTCTATAGATGGACGCCTTTTCGAGATATCGCAATAAGGGTGGACCAGGGGTGACTCTGGAATGTATTTGTATGATATGGGTATCAAACTAAAAGTATTAATAAGGGGTTTTTAAAAGGGAGTAGCCCTTAGTTGTATATGTGAAGGCGTTTTCGAGATATCGACCAAAATGTGGACCAGGGGACCAGAACATCTTCTGTCGGGTACCGCTAATTTATTTACATATGTCATACCACGAACAGTATTCCTGCCAAAATTCCAAGGGCTTTTGATTTCGCCCTACAGAACTTTTTCATTTTCTTCTACTTACCTTATACCTACCATATGTGTCACACCCATTTTACAAAGTTTTTTTTAAGTTATATTTTGCGTCAACAAACCAATCCAATTACTATGTTTCATCTCTTTTTTCATATTTGGTACAGAATTATGGCATTTTTTTCATTTTTTCGTAATTTTCGATATCGGAAAAGTGGGCGTGGTCATAGTCAGATTTCGACCATATTTTATACCAAGATAAAGTGACTTCAGATAAGTAAGTGAACTAAGTTTAGTTAAGATATAACGGCCGAGCGGAAGGACAGATGTTCGCCTGTGTATTAAAACTGGGCGTGGCTTCCACCGATTTCGCCCATTTTCACAGAAAACAGTTATCGTCATAGAATCTATGTCCCTACCGAATTTCACAAGGATTCGTAAATTTTTGTTCAACTTATGGCATTAAAAGTATTCTAGATGAATTAAATGAAAAAGGGCGGAGTTACGCCCATTTTGAAATTTTCTTTTATCTTTATATTTTGTTGCCCCATATCATTACTGGAGTCGAATGTTGACATAATTTACTTTTATACTGTAAAGATATTAAATTTTTTGTTAAAATTTGACTCAAAAAAAATTTTTTTTAAAAGTGGGCGTGTTCGTCATCCGATTTCGCTAATTTTTTCTGTAGCACACATATGGTAATAGGAGTAACGTGCCTACCAAATTTCATCTTGACATCTTCAACGACTGCCAAATTACAGCTTGCAAAACTTTTAAATTACCTTCTTTTAAAAGTGGGCGGTGCCACGCCCATTGTCCAAAATTTTCCTAATTTTCTATTTTGCGTCATAAGGGCAATGCACTTACCAAGTTTCATCGCTTTACCCGTCTTTGGTAATGAATTATCGCACTTTTTCCGTTTTTCGAAATTTTCGATATCGACAAAGTGGGCGTGGTTGTAGTCCGATTTCGTTCATTTTAAATAGCGATCTGAGATGAGCACCTAGGAACCCTCATACCAAATTTCATCGAGATACCTCAAAATTTACTCAAGTTATCGTGTTTACAGACGAACGGACAGACGGACGGGCATGGCTAAATGAATTTTTTTTTACCCAGATTATGTTGATATAGAGAAGTCTATATCTATCTCGATTAGTTTATGCCGTTACGGATTACCGTTATGCGAACAAAGTTAATATACTATGTGAGTCTTGCTCAGCTGAGTATAAAAAAACGTCTACTGAATGATTTTGTTTATGTCGGTTAAGTCCTTTCTGCGGTTATAGCTCGGTTTGCTGACTACTTGGGATTTCGACTGCAGGGTATCTAAGCATGCAAGAGTTTTCTACAAATGTTTTACATTAATTATGTAAGCTACGAACGAAAATAAGCGACTAATGCCAAAAAATTACGAACTAAGCTAAAATTATAAAATTTTTTTTGGCATAAATAACAAAATGGGTTGCCATAAATAACCTTACGGGAAAAAGTATGCAAATGCGCTTGACGAAAAATATTTTCTTACACATTTACTGTGCTTTCAACTGTTCTAATGAAAGGAGTAAGCATACAAAAACAATTTGTTTGCTTATTATAATTTTATGATAATTACAATACTAAAAGTATTCTGTCAACACATACACACTCACGCTTATGCACGTGTGAATACGTAGGTTTTTTGTAAATGAAAAGCGATAGTAAAGGATGGGTAGTACAAATTGTTACTTGCTAATAAAAAATAAAATAATAAATTTCATATTTCATATATTAGTAAATGTAAATGGATGTGTGTTTACATTTTGCATGTGTGCACATAGCAACATTGTAGAGTATTTAAGGATAAAGGTTTTTGTGTTTTGGCTTAAGATCTTACGTGCACAGACAGAAACACCCATAAACACACACAAATTGATAATATAACACACTGACAACCGTAGAACGACATCAGCCACCTACGCTACGACATTCTGGCGCCGCTTTCTGTTAGCTACGATTTAAAGCGAGTCCTATTAGTTATGGAAAAATACGTTAAAACAAAAGCACACACACTTACAAAAAAACAACACAATAAAAGTATACAAGAGTGCACAATAGCGGTTGGGTGTATATGAAATGCAATAGCTGGAAATAATAGTTTTGTGTGTGTGTGTGTGTGTGCTTGATTGTGTAACAGCAGCTGTTGGAAAAACAAAAGTAACCATCAACAAAAGACGTATATCAAGCAAGAATGTGTATAATGTGCTAAATCAAAGAAAAAAGAAACTGAAGTATATCTGTGGATATTTTATGACACGTTTTCGAATGTTGAAAAGAGAAATAATAAATTATATGATGAATGAATGGCGCCTATAACTAGTATACGAATTATAGTTGGTGTATTTTAGGCAACAATAAAATATTAAGTTTAATTACGATAAACATTTTCTGAAAAAAGTGAAAGTACAGTAAGCTTACTCAGGAAAGTATAGAGACTACAGGTTCTCTTGATACGGTTGGTACACAAAAACGAAAAACCAAAAATAGCCAGCATACCAACAAAAGTATGAACAACGTACCAGCGCAAGGTTAGTGAAAAGGTCTTAATATATTTCCGGAAACAGTCTACTCCGGCGATAGTTTAAAAATAATTGGAAGCAAATTTTCCTGATATCATTCTCCAAAATAGCAGCGCAATGGCATGAGAATTTAAACTCTCTCTTAAACTATCTAGTGAGGAGAGTTAATTCATTTAATAACAATTTGAATACATATTGAGTAGAAGAATACATATTGTTATGAAATACCGTAATGATTTCTCTAGCGACGATCAAGATATTCCTAACTTATTTGCACAATTTTTCAAATCTAACTATTCTGCTGAATTAATTTCTTTGTCTAGTGAATACCCATATCAACTTAACTCACTTAACGTAATTAATATTCCATCAATATCTCCAGAAGAGGTTCTTACATATTTAACTTCTTTGAAGGAATCTTATAAATACAGATCCTGACCTAATTCCCACATGTTTTCTCAAAAAATGTGCAGAACACATTTATCAGCCCCTAACTGATTTATTCAACATGTCCCTAAAACATGGAGTTCTTCCTGCTGCTGGAAAGGAATCCTTTCTAATGCCCCTCCACAAAAACATCGGTAGGTCATGTGTAGAAAATTATCGAGGAAATGCAAAATTGTTTGCTATCCCAAAGGTATTTGAAGCCATTGTTACCAATCAGCTAACATTTTCCACTTCTGCATTGATTGCAGACTCTCAATATGGATTCTGTAAAGCCAAATCTACCATTATCAACTTACTTGAATTCACAACTCATGTTTCTAATGGATTTAGAGAAAGTCTTCACACCGATGTTATTTACACTGATATCAGTAAAGCATTTGACAAAGTTTCCAATTCATTGCTTATCCACAAGCTGTATCGACTTGGCTTCCAACCTGGTCTCACTCAGTGGATATCTTCGTATCTCTGTAGTAGAACGCAACAAGCATTTTTAAAAATACTCTTTCAGATGTCATTAATATTCCCTCTGGCGTCCCACAGGGCAGTCATCTCGGTCCAATTCTGTTCTTGCTATTTATTAATTATATCTGTGCCATAAAAAAATATTCCAAAATTTTAATGTATGCTGATGATATAAAACTGTTTAGGTCCTATGCGTCTATTGAGGAACGTCCAGTAAATTATTTTGTTGACTTGGGAGTCAAGATGGATGCAAACTTAGTTTCAAACTGCATATTATGACTACTGCCAATAAGGCTAGAGGTGTTCTATCATTCGTTAAGAGAAGAACGAAAGCCCATTTTACCACATTAGTTAGACTGATACTAGAACACGGATCAATAGTCTGGAATCCGCGATATCAAGCTCATGCAGATAGGCTTAAGTCAATACAGAAGCAATTTTTACTTTTTTCTTTAAGGAATTTTCATTGGGACTCTGCATATAATCTTCCACCTTATACTAGTCGGTTAAAGCTTATCAATTTCTAACTCTTGCAAGTCACAGAGAAATGCTGGGCATATTATTCATGGCTAAACTACTGAATGGACTGATTTCTAGCCCCTTTCTTTTGAACGAAGTAAATTTCAATGTCCTATCACGAGTGTCAAGATATTACAAGCCTCTTCTTTTGAGGCAGTGCAGAACTAATTTCGAATTAAATGAACCATTCCGGTGCTTGTGTCATGATTTTCAGTCTCATTCGAATTCATTTGATATAACGGATTCACTTTTTAATATAAGGAAAACTGTCCTAACTTATTTTAACTCGTAACAGAATAAAAATAAAAAATAAAAATCTTTATATGCTAAAAGAGTTAAATTATTTAACAATTTACTATATGTATAATTTCTACTGTTATGTATATAATACTCAGCTGATAATTTTTACTGTGTAGCTGAGCAGTTTTAGATTTCGACGCTTAACAAACCTCCGCCCATCAACAACTCGTCAAAAACAAAAACAAATCCGTGCGTCATGCGGATGCGCCCCTCGTGTCGGTTGGACGCGCTTTGGAGGGTATTAATCCGTTGGGTTTATTATTATTATCAAAAGAAAAATCAAAACTACAGGAATTTGAAAGTGATTTATTAAACTTTTCAATGCTCTCAAAATGGGAACGCTAAATGCGTTATTAATTTTAACAGTTCCCTACCAGAAAATATCGTGATTATGTAAACTTCATTGCAGCATGTTAGAACTTATTCTTGCAAACAAAAATGGAGAGTCATATACCTCACTTATTATACCAAAGCCAAAATTGAGGGTATGCATGAACAGTCTGCTATCTAAAGAGTTAAAACCAAGAAGCATGAAACGACTAATAAAATACGTACACGACCACAAAGTATAGCGACCAAAATAAGATCAAGTCTAATAATATGACAATCATAGTATGGTCTCCTGTTATAAAAGAAGATGACCTGAAACAGTCTCGAAAGAGCGTTGGCGTTATTATACGCAAACAACCACAAACTCATCTGAAATGATCCCAAAAACATCACTAACACAATTCCTAACGGTCTCGCAAAAGTTCTTACAAATTTCAAAATATCTGACAATGCCCCTAAAACAACCCCGTAATTGCCGCTAACTAGTCCTCAAAGAAAATTGTAGTAACGATGAAACGTCTGCAAAGACTATCCAGAAATTGTCCCGAAATAATCATGAGATAATCATAAAATAGCCCCAAAATGATTCAGAATAATTTCCGAGACGGGGACAATTAATCCCGAGGTTATTACGAAAATGATCCCGAAATAGTCAGTTTTAATTCCAAAAAACTATCCTTATAATGATCAGTGTAGATCCAGAAAAATACCCAAATCAAGAGTCCGAAACAATTCAGAAACTTCCTTCCTCTCGCAATAATCTGTAAATAATCCCGGAACGTTTTGCAAATTCTCTTGAAACTATCCGAAATATGTATTTCCGAGACAATCTTGAAATAGACGCAGAACGATTCCGAATACAATGCCAAGCGTTTCCAAGATAATCTTGAAATAATTTAAAATAATAATAAAAGTAACTGTCCAATTTGCAAAAATAATTTAATCCAAAATATATATAAACCATGAACCATACATATTAGATATATCATAAATGTGAAAGTTTGACTGTATGGATACCTCGATGTTGCGATGTTGCAATGACCCGAGCTTTGACTTTGTGACTCAAGCACATCAGAACTGCTTAGCTAATTTACTAAAAAATTGGTTATACTCATAAAGGATCCATGACCATATTTTTTTTGCCAAAGGCGGGAGTGTCTTGAACTAATCCAAAAATGTAAAGACAACAATTCCATAATGATCCGGAGATAGTTCGAAATAAGCGAAATCATCTTAGCCCTCAGTCGATCCCCAAGTAGTTTAAAATTATGAAAAAAAAATTATCGCGAAATTGCGCCCAATATGTCCGAATTGTTCCTTCAAAATTCCGAAGTAGTTTCGAACTAATCCCGAAACGCTTCCAAGATAGTACTGAATCGACTCTGAAAACTATCCCTAAGTAGTTGCTAATAAGGTTTCAAAATTATTCCGAAAACAGTTCCGAAATGATCCGAAAAAGTACTGGTACGGAGAAATTGTCGATGCTTGCATAAACAGCAGCGCAATAGTCTCGAAAACGTCCCAAAATTGTCCTCTCGTAATCCTGAAATCGTTTCGGATTGGACACTCCTAACTTTTCCGCAATTGATTAGGCCTCATTGATTAGTGACCGGGACACAAAAAATTTGTAGACCACGATGAGTGTGACACATTTATGAAATTTTTGTGGTCTGTGGCAAATACATAAGAGTTGTTAGCCTAAGACAAATAAGCAAAGGATTGTCACGATTATAAAAACGATTAAAGGGGGGTGGGCGGTTGGTTGGTTGCCCACTGACCCAGATACCAAATGTAATTGGTATAAGACATATATGGTAGAGTTAGGCCAAATTAAAAATACTATTCCAGAGAGGATGAGTGGGGACGTGGGGTAGGGGTGGACGGATTCTCTGCAAAGTTTTTAGAAATTTTTATGACTTTTCTCGGCACACCACACACGTCATAAAAGTGGTAATTTTATTATAAACATCTTGCTTCGACCTCAGCTGCTATGATATGAGGTGCTTTTAATATAGTTAGGTACAAAAATTAATTTCAAAAAACTTCGCATGACTTTCACTGGTGCTTAGGTCAAAACTTTTAGGTAGTTTGAGAAAAATACATTTTCGAACTTTGAACTTTAGTTAATTAGTAAAATTAATTGCCAAGTTGTTCATTAAATATTAGAATAAACTCTTACTCACTTAGTGTACATACAACGTGGAAAAGTACCGCTTAAAATAAATATGTATGAATGTACTTCGCTCCACACTAATGCAAAAAAGTTCTTCCTCTACTCAATATCGGCGCTTGCCGCAACTTTAACTGAACACTGTATACATCATACGTATGTATATATGTATTTGAATAGTTCAGTTATTACTGCGTGTACTCATTTGCATTTGATTATATTTTTATAACTTTATTGATTTTCATATTGAAACCATCAGCTGAATTATTACACTTAACCCTTTTATCATGGAGAAGCATTAGGCCGGTCGATTTGTGGGGAGGCAAAAAAATCGCCCATTGCTCTGTGAAAATCATATTCTAGGGATCAAAATAAGAAACATTGCCGAAGGAATCATACTTCTAAAACGAATTCTGATGTCCCCCCCTTTGGGTCGTAGGGGCAAATTTTGAAAAATCCCACTTTGAAATGCCTATGTTTTTTCTTTTTGGAGTTTATTTTTCTCTTTAGAAATTTATTTAGTCAGAACATATGTAAATGAAAAAATGAATTTAACTTAGTATTAGAAAAGAAATTAAAAAAAATTATTAGAAATTAGCGTTTTTACAACCCCCTTTTAAAACCAAGGCATCACTGTGATGCATTTGCATGTCGTAAACAAAAATGAAGGTATCACTTGAAACAATTGCAGATCGTAAAATTGCTTGTGTTGTTTTTTTTAAGCTTGTGGTGGACACAGCAGGTAGAATTGAAATTGCCCCTACCCAAAAGTTCGACCAAAAGGGGGGGGAAATCAGAATTTGTTTTAGAGGTATGGTTCCTTCGGCAAAAGTTTCTTATTTTGATCCCTAGAATACGATTTTCACAGAGCAATGAGCGATTTTTAAATCGACCTGCCCTAAGAAGCATGCTTAATTTTTTTTTGCGGACTTTTTTGAAAAAACCCACAAATTAAAGTAAGATCTGGAATAAGTCCGAGAATAAGAGTTAAATCCGGACTTTTCTGTTTTAAGCACAGAATAAAAGTCCAGCTCCATAACTGAGGAACGGGTCATCTTAATGATGCGAATTTTTTACCAATTCCTTCTTCTAAATATATGTGTAGAGAATTGTAACAACACTTATCAATTTAATTACTAATACTAAATATTTGTCTTCGAAAAACCGTAACTAACTCTTGGATTACTAAACTTATACTTTGCCATAATAAATTTGAAACTCTTTGTCGTCATAAAGTTTGACTAAACTGAGACATTGCGTTGAAGTTTTAAATACCGCGTTTCTGTTGAAACAAGAAGAATTCTGTATAAAAATATTTATTGAATTTGAAATTCCAGAAATTGGTTTTTCAGAAGACTTTTGCTATAAATGGAATAACAGTTTGGGTCCCTGCTTTAAATTATGACTGTCGAAAAAGAATTAACAAACTAATTGCCTTTAATTTTTATATTAAATTTTACAGCTATTGCTGTTGATCAAGCAATACATCTTAATATATAAAAAACACGTGTCACAACCTTTTCGGCCGCGATGGACTCCTAAACTACTGAACCGATTTTGATTTTTTGCAACCGTGTGTAGTTTGATCTTGCTTGAAACATAGGGTAGGTTATATCTCAGTTTATAGTCGCAATATTATTTTATTGCAATTTTTTTATTTGTTTACCGTAATAATAAAATGTTACGTATACGCAGTGGCACTCATATTTTCAGGTGGTGCGGATATACTTCCGTGTAATTGCTTGGTGTTTAATTAAACACCTGCTTATCAATAAAAAATATTATAGCGAATGATATCAAGTATAGCACATCACCAGGCCCGCCGAGAGGGTGGGTGGCCGGGGGAGGGTTTCTGAGGGGGCTGATACAATATGGATATCAAATGAAATCTGTTGATGAGTGCTTTAGTACAGAGTAATATATTATCCAGAGACGGACTGGGACTGGGATAAGGACTAGGACTAGGACTAGGACTGAGACTCGGAGTGGGACTGGGACTGGCACTGGAATAAAATACATACCACCCTCTGGGACAGGCAATAAGGGATGCAGAAGAATGAGAAGGAATTGAGAGAAGAGAAAAGAGAGAAGGAGATTGAGAAAGAGATAGAATGAGACGAAGATGGAGATAGATGAGCGAAAAAGACGGAGGGAGGAGTGAATAAAAGGATTAGGAAAAAGTGAAGAGGGGGAGGGCAGAGTCAGACGGAAAAAGCTTACAGGGTCTTCTAGTATTTAATAAACTTTAAAGTGGGAATTAGCTTATAGCAACATGCTTTTGCATATACAGCTGCGAAAAAAACAAGAAAAAACATAACAAAAAAAATTAATACTTAGCGCGACCTACCTACGAGGGGATTAAGGCTGAGCTTCTCTTCCAATTTGCGTCGTGCTACCATTTTGCATAGGTATTCTTCGATGTCCGAAACCCCTGTATTTGTAGCCATCTTTTGTCGACTTGGTCAGGAAGAATCTGCCAGATCATAACTAGCCTATTCATCAAGAGCTATATGATGTGTAGATGGTTCTGTGGAGCTATCTCTTAAAGAGATCGGCGACAGTTAAGTGATAGTTCAGAAATGTGCGAATAAGGACCAAGAAATTTGATAACAGCCTGGCTTTTGCTGAAAATAAAGATTTTGTTGTCCATATTGTTTATCCATTTCCAACTGCGTTTTCTGTTATGGCTGTTACTTCTATCTGGAACACTTTAGAGTGTTTGGGTAGTCTGTAGAAAAGTTTAAGTACTAGATTCTTTGAATAGACTCCATCTCTTACTCTTGTCTTAGAAACGTCGGTTGATATGGAAAAGCTGCCGTCAACAGCAAGGCAAGTTAAAGGTCTCTCAAGTGTTTATATCGATATATGAAAACGACATATCTCAAAAATCTTTTGAATAACGCCCTATTTCAGAATATGTTTAAAAACCGCCTTTATCAGAATTCGGTTGGAGAACGCAATATCTCCAAATTTCTTTCTAAAATGGCTTATATGAACTAAGATTTTATTTTGACATAGCCTGCTGCATTGGGAAATAATTGTGAGATAGGATGTAGGGCGTTTTTTAAATAAACTTCGAAATAGGGTGTTTTAAAAAAAATATTCTCTTATACGGCATGCTCGAACTGGTAGGAGAACACTTTTTATGAAGAAAAATCTAAAACAATCTTCGAAAAAAAATTGTCAAAAATCAATGCGAATTTTAAGAGACTTATAACTTGTACTTTGTTAGACTAAAATTGATTGGTCTAGAAAATTGCAGATTGAAACAATTTTGAGAACTTCAAATATAAAGTTTTCAAATTTCAAACTTTTTGGAAATTGTTTTTTAGATTGCTTTGCTTGGCTTTTACGAAATTCATAGAAGTTATTTCTTAAAAGATCGAAATTAAAATTCAAATAAATTTAATGACGAATTCGATCGAAATTACTGATTTTC
>JARSSU010047764.1:0-42443 GCA_029619165.1 Eurosta solidaginis
CTTAGTTTATTATTATTTAAATCAACTTAACTGAATCGAAAAAGTCAAAAAAAATTTTTCCCGTTGTATATTTAATAACGAAAAAAACGAGTCCCTTGATTTTAGTGAAAATCGGCAACCAGCTCACGGCGGTCCGTATTGCATAGACAGTAGTTTACCCATATCTATATATTAATATTAATACGCTAACAATTTGTCCAAGACAATTCAATTGACAGGCTGTTTCGACATACTTAGCATACGTAAAATCTATAAAAGGTATATGAATCGATTCGTATGTATCGAGCCGCAGTGCATGAGGAGGCCTATTTTTATTAACAAATATTACTCTATTTGTTTATAATTAATAGAAAGTTTTTTTGTAAATTCGAACAATATCCATAAGACAAATATCGAAATTAATTTTCGTGCACAAGGCGCGCCATCGTTTTGGGAACAATTATCTAAGTGTTCTAATGCAAATTTCACAGACATAAACCCTTTATGATTCCCTGCTAAATTCGAAAGCACAATGGTTTCACGGTACATACAAAGATGGGTGCCGGCATGTTTGCCACTTACCTATAATCGCCTCTTAATTCCCCCCCTACTAGCCTAAACCAAAATCCTAAAAACTGTTCCAAAATATTTGTGTGCGGTACCAAAAATCCATAAATAGAATTGAATGTTTGAACGGGGCCTCATTTTTTTTGTGGCAAGTGTGTACACTTACACGTAAATACATAAGATCTTTATTTACATATTATTTTTTTTTATTTTGTGTTGTTTTCAAAGAAAACACTGAAATCATAAATAATGAGTTAACTTTTGTTGAAATCTAACTAATTCATTTATACAATGGCAAAATTTGCCCGAAATTGGTTTGTTGTTTTTGCATTTGCACAGATTTATCTCAATTGAAATAAAGTACGGTCTTATACTGAACAAAAAAACAAAAAGTGTACAACAATATAAACCTTAAATTGTGTTTATATTGTCTTTTTTATTGCTAAATTTATTTTATTTCTTATTTTACTTTATATATATATTCGTTTTATTTCAACTTAGTTTTTATTATTAATTTAAATGCAACTTAACTGAATCGGTAAAATTTCAACGTTTAGTATCTTAAAGGAGCGAAAAGAAAAAAAACGGTCCTTGATTTTAGAGGTGAAAACGACGGCAACCGGAGACCGGACAACCATGGTGGGCACCTATTGCATAAGCAAGTATTTTACCCCTATCTATATATGAATACAGCTACAAAATTTTTTCCATACAATCATTGAAATAAGGCTTGTTTCGCATACTTCGCATGAACGTAAACAAATCATATAAAATGTTATATGAGTCCGATTCGTCGGAAATCTGATTCGTATTGATCAGTCAGTAAGCGGCCGCAGGCATAGAGCGAGGTGGAGGCCTATTTTTGTTAACAAATATTGGCTGCTATTTGATTTATAAATAATAGAAAAAGTTATTTTTTATAAATCGAAAGAACATTCATGACAAATATTAGATCCGAATGATTAATTTTCGTGCACAAGCCCCGCCCGCTATCTTTTTGGGAACATTATCTAGAGTTTGTTCTAAAATGGAAATTTCAAATGAACCTAAAAAAAAACCTCTGTATGATTTCCCTTCCCTGCTAAATTTGCGAACGGCACAAATGTTTTGTCATCACGGTACATACAAATATGGTGGCCCCAATGTTGCCGCTCACTTAAACCTATAAATAGACCTCTATCTAGTAATCCTCTGAATAAAAATATAAAGAAAATTAGCCTCTAAGAACTTACAAGAAGCCGATAACCTCTTTAGCCTCTAACCCAAATCCTAAAAAAATAACAAACTTCACTGTTCCAAAATAATTTGTTAGCGTACCCACCTTAAATAGAATTAATTTTTGAAGACCGGGCGGTGAACTGGGGGCGGGGCCATTTTTTGTGGCAAATTTTACTTAGCACAGAACACGTACATCATAGGCTTTATTTAACAGGATTTTTTTGTTTTTTTTGTTTTATTTTGGGTGTGTTAGTTTTGCGTATTTCGAAGCAAACATGAAATCACACAAATATGAGTTAACTTTTTGTTGAAAAAACTAATAACTAAATTTCATTTATAACAATTATGGATCAAATTTGTCCCGAAAAGGTTTTTTTTTTTTTTTTTTTTTGTTATTGCATTTGCAGACTTTAATTTTTAATACATGATTATTATTATATTATCGTTTATTTCACAACGTTTAGTTGTGAATTATTATTTAAATGCAACTTTACAACTTAACCCTGAAAATCGGCGGAATCGCGGGGAATCCGATCGGAAAATTTCCACACGTTTGTATATTAGGAGAGATCGAAAAAAAAAAAACGTCCCTATTGATTCTTTAAGGGTGTAAGACGGTCAAAAAGACCCGGCACCATAGTGTGGCCGTATTGCATAAGCTATTTTCCAAACAACAATAATTATAATTATACATAATCGAATATTAAAAAATTAAAAAAATAATATTTATACCTATTAATCAATTTCTAATAAATAGTTAACCATTGAAACAAAAAACAACCCCACTATCTATATATGATTAAATGACGAGCTAAAACAGGGAAAAAAAAATTCTCCATACATCAATTGAAGGTAGACTGTTTCGCTATACTTAGCATGACAACCGTATAACTGTGAAATCAATATAAAGTTAATGACGTATAGAAACTCGATTCGTAATTGATGCAGGAGCGCAGGGATCCAGCCGCATGTGCATTAGGTAGGCCTATTTTTGGGTTAACAAATATGCTCTAATTGTTTATAATAATAGAAAAAAGTTATAGTTGTAAATTCGAGATCGAACAAATTGCCAGACAATATTCGAAATTATTTTCGTGCGCAAAGACCCGACCCTCGCCCCCCCCCCCCCCAAGAACCAACCAAAAGCCGCGAACCCCCGCCCCCCCCCCCCATACCCCGAACGCCCCCCAGGCGCCATCTTTGGGAACCACTTATCTTAAGTGTTCTAATTCAAATTTCCCAAAGACCTAACTATTAAATGATTCCTCCCTGCTAAATAAATTCGAAATCCTGCACAAAAAATGTTTCAACTTTACATGATGAACAAGGATATGGTGCCCAATTTTTGCCACTTACTGTTACCTAACACCTGTAATATAGAGAGCCATAAAATAAAAATAGTGGAAATAGCCGTCTAGGATTCTAAAAACATAAACTAATAACAGCCTCTACGCACAAATCCCCTACAAAAAACCTGTTACCGTGAAAATAATTTGGTAAGTAGCGTAGCGTAAAGCATTAAAAACCAAAACACCTTAAAATAAGAATGTAAATTTTGTTTGAAACGATAGGGGCGAACGGGGGCGGCGCGGGGGGTACGGGAAACGGGAAACGTAAAACGACAACGACGGCGGCCGGAAACGCCCCTGTTTTTTTTTTAGTTTGTTGTGGGTTGGCAAAGTTTTACTTTACAACAAACGTAAATACATGAGAGGTCTTTATTTAAACAAGGATTGATTTGTTTTTTCATATTTTGATTTTCGTTGGTTTTTCAGAAGAGAAACATGAAATCCACAAATAAATTAATGAGATTAACTTTTGGTTGAAACTAACTAGACTAAATTCATTTATAAAACAATTAGAATGGCATAATTTCCCTGAAAATGTTTTCTTTGTTTTTGTCTTGCATATGTTGCGAATTATTAAAAATCCTCTATTTAAATAAAATACGTTTAATACTGAACAAAAAAAAAACAAAAAAAATTCAAATTTTTACAAAAAAATAATATAAACATAAAATTTTTTATTAAAGATATTGTCTTTTATATGCTAATAGTTTATTTTTTTATTTTCCTTATTATTACTTTTATCATTATAGTATTCTTTTATTGTTTCAGCTACTCTAGTTTTAAATTATTATTATTAGAATGCAGGTCCTGTTGAACTGTGAGATTCAGGACAATTTTCACATTCACATCGGGTTGTATATGTAACTAAAAAAAACAAAAAACGTACGACTCTCAACCTCTTGATATTTTGAGGTGAAAAACGGCAACCGGCATCACATGGTCGGGAGGCCGTATTGGCCATAGGCACTGTATTTTTTTACCTACTGAGTCTCTATATATTAGGCATGTACGGAGCATAAAACCAAAATAGTTTGTTCGCATACAATCAATTGATAGGGGGAGCTGGTGTGTATTCGCAAATGAAAACTTCTGGATTGCGACTTGATAGATACAGGAGGGACTATTACATACTAAAGATCATAATAAAAGTTATATGAATCGTATGTCGTGATGGGATTGATCAAGGTGGTGAAAAGGAAGCGTGGGAGAGGATGGGGAGAGACAAAACCATGAGCAAGCGGAAGACCGCAGAGCGTGCATAAGTGTAAGATAGTTATAGAGAGAGCGAGAGAACCTAATAAGGAATGAAGGCCATATATAGTTTTGTTAACAACAAATATTGCTCTAATCTAATATAATGTGTTTTGTTTTATAATGAAAAACTGGGAGAAAAAGTTTTTTTTTTTGTAAAATTAGAAAAAATTCAATACCAAATATCGAAATTACTATTTGCTGCACACAGGGCCCAGGGACGCCAGAGTGCTTTGGGACACAAATAATATATCTAAGTGGTCTAATCTTATTGCAATTTCAAAGACCTCAAACCTTTATGTGATTTGTCCACCATTCCAGTCACCTGCATAAATGTGTCGATAAAAGCACAAATTTTCACGACTAAGGTACATATCCATACAAATATGGTGCCCCAAATGTTGCCACTAACTAAAGAAACTATAAAATACCAGAACTTACCTATAAAATAAAAAGCCACTGGTAACTACCCGGGGAGAATTCCTGAAAGCTAAAACCTGTTAGCCAAAAGAATAAATTTGTAAGCGGTAACCGGAAGAAACCTTAAACATAAAGAAGAATTAATTTTATAGAACCGGAGAGATCGTGGCGAAACTCGGGGGGGGGGGAAAAACGGGGGCGGATACGGAAACAAAGGAAAAAAAAGACGGAGGGAAAAAGAAAACGGGAGTGACGGAGGGAAAGACAGGGACGAAAAAAACAAAATTTGTTTGGAAACGGACGTAGGGGGGACCGGAGGAACACGGGTAACGAATGATGGGAGGGGGGCGAGAAAAAAAGAACAGGTGGGGGGTTGAAAGCGGCGAAACGGGAAAACGAACGGCGGGGCGAAACGGACGGTGAAACGGTGTTGAAAACGGGCGGGAGCGGAAGAAACGGGGTAAACGGAGAAAGAAACGGGAGGGGGGTGGGACGCTGTGGAATGAAAAGCGGTGGGGGGGTGGGCGCGTGAAATCGCGAAGAACGTCGACCTAAACTTGGACGGAGGGAAACAGGCTGGAGAAAACAGGCGGGGTGGAAATCGCGGAACTTAAAAAAACGGTACGGGACGGGGGGAAAAACGAACGGTAACGGCCCATTTTTTTTGTGGCAAATTTTTACTTACACAAAAACGTAAATACTCAGTCTTTATTTAAATTAACAGATTAGATTTGTTTTTGTTTGCATTTTAGGGTTTTAATTTTGTTTAATTTATTTGTGTTAAGATTTGTATTTTTTACCAGTCCCCCACATCAAAAGAACAAAACATGAAATCACGCACGAAATAATGAGATTAAACTTTTTGTTTGAAAACTAACTAAATTCTAAATTATTTTATAACAGATTAGATGGCAATTTTGCGCCGAAAAATGTTTTTTTTTTTTTTATTTTTTTTTTTTTTTTTTTTTTTTTTTTTTTCTTTTTTTTTTTTTTTTTTTTTTTTTTATTTTTTTTTTTTTTTTTTTTTTTTTTTTTTTTTTTCCATTTGCAGATTTAAACTCCTCATTTTAAATAAATAACGTCTTATTATACTTAAACAAAAAAAACAAAAAATTTACAAAAATTATAAAAAACCCAAAAAATTAAATTAATAAATACAATTTGTTTTTTTAATTATTGTCTTTTTGGCTAATACAATTTTTTATTTTTTTTATTTCTTATTTTAAAAACTTCATTTATTATTAAATAAATGAAAAAATAAACTGCAACTCTTTGCCTTGATAAAAAAAATCGGAAAATTTAACCGCCACATTGTATATAACGAAAAAAAAAAAAACGGTCCCTTGATTTAGGGTGAAAAACGGCAAATCCGGCATCATGGCGGGGCCAATAGAGGCAAGTAATTTTTTAACCAGATACAAACCCACATATCTTTAATATTATTATAAATATAATACGCTAAAAAAAAAGCTAAACAAAAAAAACTTTGTTCCCTCTCCATAAACAATCACTTTGACAGGGGCTGTTATCGCATTGACTTAGCGATACCCAGCCAAATCATATCGAACGAGTTATAAACTGAAAATCGAATTCGTATTATTGATCAGGACAGATGAAAAGGTCAGGCAGACAGGAGCAGAACCAACAGTGAAATATAGAAATAATGAATCGTCGGATCGGGGCGCATATAATCAATCGCGTCGCGTGCATTTCGCGATCTCAGTCGGCGCGTCGGCGTGGGTCGGCGCGGGCCGTCTTTTGTTAAACAAATATTACTTTACTCCATAAGGCTCTAATTTGTTTATAAATTACTCAGAAACACAGTTTTTTGTCCATTTCGACAAACCACATAATCAATGGATCCACATATTCGAACTTAATTTTCCGTTTGCCAAGCGCACGCGCAGGCCGGCGCTCGGGCCATCTTTTTTTTGGGAACAAATTATCTAACGTGATCTACAAAATGTGGACAAAATGGCGATTTCAAAGACCTACACCTTTAATGAGATTCCCTGCTAAGTTCGAAAGCACAATGTTTCAACACGTAAATAACAAATATGGTAGCCCAATGTTTGCCGAACTCTAAGTGATACGACTTAACCTAATAATTAAAGGCCACTACTCTCAACCACACATCATCCTACCACAAAAATCCTAAAAAAAAAAAAAATAACTGTTTCCACAAAATAATTTGTAGCGTAGACCAAAAAACATTAAAATAATTAATTTATTGGAACGGCACGGGCCCCAATTTTTTTTTTTGTGGCAAAAATTTTTACCGTGGGTTACAAGCGTAAATACTAGGTATTTATTTTTTTAAAACAGGATTATTTGTTTTTTTATTTTTTTTTTTTTTTATTTATTTTAAAGTTGTTTTTTCAAGAAAAAATATGAAATCCAAATAATGAGTTAACTTTTGTTGAAAAGAAAGAGGCAAAAAAAAAGACTACAACTTAAATTCACTTATATTAGTAAAAACAATTTTTTAATCAATGATATGGGCAAAAATTTTTGCCCGAAAAAAACAAACGAAATGTTATTTGTGTTTTTGTGTGCATTTGCAAGATTTATACCTCATTTTTAAATAAAAAACAATACGTCTAGTTAATAAACTGAACAAAAAAACAAAAAAATAATAAAACATTTAAATAATTCAGAAATAGAGGCTGCAATGTTTGGGACCAAAATTTGCTTTAATTTAAAAAAATGTGCAGCGTGGCAAACAAAAGTAAACCCTCTTTCCAAGCTCTTCCAACGCAAATCCGCCTCCCTACGTTGCGGCGCTAATAATTCTTCCCTTTCCCTCCCCTTAGCTTCTTAGCTTCTTTCTTCCTTGGGCTCCTACACTTCAAAGGAGGGCCCAGAAAGAGAAGAACGGAAGAACCTGAGTAAATGGATCCTGGCACCATTTTTATATATTTCAATAATAAGGTATAGAGGAAATTACCAAAAACCGAGAAAACACAAAAAACCAAAAAACACACAACCCCTACCACCAACAACGTTTGAACACATGGAAAGCCTGAAAAACAAACTAGAAAATTTATATAGAAACATTACCAAATTGAAGACCTTTTTTTTTTTTTTTTTTTTGTGTGTAATAATCACATTAAAGCGATAAAAAAAAACCCACACCTTACAATTTATTGTGTATAGAAATACTGTCATTACTCAATTTACGCTAACAAACCCCCTCCCAATACGCCACCACAAACCCCCAACCACACAACCTACCTCCTCACCATAAACCTAACAAAAGGCCAAACGACATAAAAAGCACCAGTTTGTCCCATTATATAACTAAATTTAAAAATAACTTCAAGCAAGTCAACAAATTTTTTAAAAAAGGTTGTGTACTTCCACCACCCCTTTCTGTTCTTCCTTCTTTACTATTCCTTATTACTCTACCCTTCTTGCTGCTACTCCCTTACCTTACCCTTCTGTGGGTTTCTGGTACTATAGCCCACCCCAACCCAGAAAACCATTTGTCAAAAATTGGACACTTTGATCCATAAGTAGAAAAAAACAACAATTATCATAAACATAATAACTAAGCGATGAAATGTCATCAGTGTCCTCTCTCCTCGTTTACAGTTCGGCTTCTGTCTTGCATTATTCGCAAGCTTTCCAGTGTCAATCTGACTCTTCCTCGTTTTTCTTTGTCTAAGATTTTCGCATTGTTTATGTCAGCTATGTGGCCAGTGGCTGTTGTATGTTTCGATAGTGCTGTGCTGTTTTTGTTGTTTTTAATGTCTGCAGCATGTTCTTTTAATCTTACGCCTAGTGTACGTTTTGTTGTTCCTATGTATGTTTTATTGCATGTTTGGTTTTCTGTTCCCTTACATTCGATTTCGTAAACTACATTGTTTTGTTGTGACATTGGAATCGGGGTTTTTGTTTTGGTGTGGATATTTGACAGGGTTATGTTGGATTTATATGCCAAACATACGTTGTTGTTGCTTTTGATTAAGCTTTTGTTAAAATTGTCTGTTAGCCTAGGTATGTATGTTACGCTGTAAAATTTTTTAGGTCTGCCATCGGTATTTTCTGTAGTGTTGTTGATTTTTGAGTGTTTAATCTGTTCCATTTCCTGTTTTATTAGATTTTGTATGAGTGTGTGAGGGTAACAGACAGGCTAACAGACAATTTTAACAAAATCTTAATCAAAAGCAACAACAACGTATGTTTGGCATATAAATCCAACATAACCCTGTCAAGTATCTACACCAAAACAAAAACCCCGATTCCAACGTCACAACAAAACAATGTAGTTTACGAAATCGAATGTAAGGGAACAGAAAACCAAACATGCAATAAAACATACATAGGAACAACCAAACGTACACTAGGCGTAAGATTAAAGAACATGCTGCAGACATTAAAAACAACAAAAACAGCACAGCACTATCGCAACATACAATAGCCACTGGCCACATAGCTGACATAAGCAATGCGAAAATCTTAGACAAAGAAAAACGAGGAAGAGTCAGATGACACTGGAAAGCTTGCGAATAATGCAAAACAGAAGCCGAACTGTAAACAGGAAAGAGGACACTGATGACATTTCATCCGCTTATTTATTATGTTTATGATAATTGTTGTTTTTTTCTACTTATGGACACTGGAAAGCTTGCGAATAATGCAAAACAGAAGCCGAACTGTAAACAGGAAAGAGGACACTGATGACATTTCATCCGCTTATTTATTATGTTTATGATAATTGTTGTTTTTTTCTACTTATGGATCAAAGTCCAATTTGACAAGTATACCTAAACAGAAGGGTATCTAAACCTTTAAATTTTGACTTGAATTTAATTTATTTATTAATGACAACTGTGCATTATGTAAATTATAATTACATATTTATACACATAAATTGTAAGTTTTTTATCTTAATGTGATATTTACACAAAAAAGTCTTCAATTTTAAGTTCTATAATTTTCTATTTTCATGTTTCATGTTCAACGTTGTTGTTTGTGGTGTATTATACTATTATTAATAAATGCAGTCTGCGCCTGAAGAAGCTAAGAAGATTAGCGAAACGTAGGGCTTGAATAGTGGAGTCCCTTGACTTGCACTAAAGCAAATTTTGGTCATTGCAGCCTATTTCTATTACATACATATTCAAAAAGTGTTGACCAGCTTAATCAAATCTAAGAATTTTCGGAAGGCCTGCCGATACAACAAATCATATAAATATTTTGTAATCACGTTAGAAACAACAACAACGTGCACCAATTTCATAATGAAGCACTACTATAATCATATAAAATACAAATATGGAGAGCATGTTTGCATAACACTAAAACACTATAGTAAGCAAAAACAAAAACTTGCCAAGCAATTAAACCAATTGAAATTCTTGCTTGAATGCAAGAAATATGATTAATCCCGAATCATCTCACTAATATCACTAAAGGACTTGCTATTAAAACTAGATCTGAGAGGGTTAAGCAACAGCTCGAAAGATCCAAAACGTCTGTTTCTCAAAAAAGGAATTAACGTAGAAATAACGCAACAAACATAAACATAAAAGCCATTAGGAATAACATATACAACTCCGATCAACAGATAAAACGATACATGAATGATGGAGATTACCGCGCATTTATAGATAAAACAAGAGTTACTGTACAAAAGAATAACTAAGGAGATAAAAGAAACACGCAATAAAAAATTAAAAAAACTTAATCATGAACAAGTTTCCAACATGGGAATCCATATGAACAACGATTGGTTCGTAAAGAAAACGGACATTGTTTTTCCAGAGGAAGTCAAGTGGCTACTCTCTCTGGGTAGGAAGTTCACTATCCCAACGACTAAAACAAATTTTACACCAATACATGTCATATCGGAAATGGAACAAATAATGCAGACCTTTGACGATGATAAAACGAAAGACGTAATTAGAAACAAGCTAAGTAATAGAATACTACAATTCAAACGAGGTAATAAGCATAACTCCAAAGAAAAGTTTATTTTGGAAACATTTAAAAAAACCAAATTATTTTGAATGCACACAAAAATATTATTATAACTGACGCCGACAAAGGAAACAAAACCGTGGTACTATACAAAGAAGAATATACCGAAAAAATGAGTAAAATAATAGACGACAAAAACACATATAAAACACTTAGGAATGATCCTACTAATGAGCTCCAAAGGAAAAACAATAGATTAGTAGAACACTTATACAAAACCAAAGCCATTATCTTAAAAGAAAAACAACAGCTTATGTGCTCAATGCTAATGCCCCCAGAATGTATGCTTGCCTAAATACACAAACCTGGTCAATCCATTCCGTCCAATAGTATCGTCCATAAATATACCATGTTACAGATTATCTAGATATGTTGGAGATATCCTCAAAGATTAATATCTGATGAACTCAATATAAAAAATGCCTTTGAACTGAAAGAAAAAGTCAACAATATAAATCTTTCCGACGACGACATACTGGTGTCGTTTGATGTAGTATCATTGTTCACTAACATACCTACGATGCTCGCGATCAAGATAATAATGAAAAAATGGGATGAGATCTCCAGAAGAAACTCCATCACAAAAAAACAATTCCTGGAATTACTGAACTTTTGTTTAAAAGATAATAATTATTTCCTGTGGGGCGATAAGCTTTACGCTCAAACCTATGGAATACCGATGGAAAACCCACTCTCTCCTACTATAGCCGACTTGGTGATGGATGACCTATTAAATGACGCTACGGCAGAACTTAAAGAAAGGTCAAATATAAATATAAAATTCTTATGCAAATACGTGGATGATATATTTGCTATCGTGAAGAGAAGGGACTTAGATCAAATCCTACATACCCTCAACAAGTACCACAACAAACTCAATTTCACGGTTGAAGTTGAAAATAATGGCAGCATCCCCTTTCTAGACACGTATCTTCAGAATGGACAATAAACTTGTGCTAATGGGATACCAAACCCACTTCATCTGGGTGTTTAATTAAACTATCTTTCAGCCCAGCCCTCTAAATATAAAGTGAATACCGCAAAAAACCTCATATATAAAGTGCTGAAAATTTGCCACCAAAAATTCTGGGATAAAAATTTGAAAAAAATCACTAATATATTAATACAAAATAATTACCCTCACACACTCATACAAAATCTAATAAAACAGGAAATGGAACAGATTAAACACACAAAAATCAACAACACTACAGAAAATACCGATGGCAGACCTAAACAATTTTACAGTGTAACATACATACCTAGGCTAACAGACAATTTTAACAAAAGCTTAATCAAAAGCAACAACAACGTATGTTTGGCATATAAATCCAACATAACCCTGTCAAGTATCTACACAAAACAAAAACCCCGATTCCAACGTCACAACAAAACAATGTAGTTTACGAAATCGAATGTAAGGGAACAGAAAACCAAACATGTAATAAAACATACATAGGAACAACAAAACGTACACTAGGCGTAAGATTAAAAGAACATGCTGCAGACATTAAAAACAACAAAAACAGCACAGCACTATCGCAACATACAACAGCCACTGGCCACATAGCTGACATAAACAATACGAAAATCTTAGACAAGAAAAACGAGGAAGAGTCAGATTGACACTGGAAAGCTTGCGAATAATGCAAAACAGAAGCCGAACTGTAAACAGGAAAGAGGACACTGATGACATTTCATCCGCTTATTTATTATGTTTATGATAATTGTTGTTTTTTTCTACTTATGGATCAAAGTCCAATTTGACAAGTATACCTAAACAGAAGGGTATCTAAACCTTTTAATTTTGACTTGAATTTAATTTATTTATTAATGACAACTGTGCATTATGTAAATTATAATTACATATTTATACACATAAATTGTAAGTTTTTTATCTTAATGTGATATTTACACAAAAAAGTCTTCAATTTTAAGTTCTATAATTTTCTATTTTCATGTTTCATGTTCAACGTTGTTGTTTGTGGTGTATTATACTATTATTTACTAAATGCAGTCTGCCCCTGAAGAAGATAAGAAGATTAGCGAAACGTAGGGCTTGAATAGTGGAGTCTTTGACTTGCACTAAAGCAAATTTTGGTCATTGCAGCCTATTTCTATTACATACATATTCAAAAAGTGTTGACCAGCTTAATCAAATATAACATTAAATTTTGTATATTGTCTTTTATGCTTATTTATTTTATTTCTTATTTTACTTTATTATCAGCCCAATTCTAAACTAAAATTCCGTGCGAGTTTTTTCCCTTCTCCCATTCCTCGTATTCTAAATAAAAATTCCTTGTGAGTTTTTTCACTTCTCCCTTTCCTCCTATTCTGAACAATGTTCGAAAAAGCGGAAACCGGTTATGGGAGAAAAGTAGGTATTATGAATGTGAGGGAGAGGGAGATTTCTCTGGCATTTCATAGGAGTTTTTTCACTTGGTTAAATTAAAGGGAATGCATCAAAATAGTTAAAGGAAATTGGTTCTTTTAAGAAAGAACACTTATTTGTATAAATTTGTGCTAAAATATGTATTTACATTCTACCACAATATTCTCACTGTTAATACAACAACAACTACAACCACAATATTCTTTATTTTAAGTCGAAAAGTATATCATAAGCAACGGTAGAGCTCTTGGTATACATATTTGATGCAGCCATCCAGAAATTGCGCAAGGATTTTTTAATAAGGCTTAAATAGATTTTGGCATATGACGAAGGACGAATTCAACTCAAATTGACGGCCAGAAAATTGCTTTGCTGAATGAAAGCAGGCAACTCCGGCAGATTTGTGTTATGCGACCGTCTTCTTCTTATGTTCCGATGTTGATGTTGCTGTGGCACCAATTCATTACTCATTTCAGTGAATACCACATGAAATGCAATAAATACTGTGCATTGTTTATATTTTATTTCTTAATTTCCAACAAATTTCCAACAATAATTAAACTTTTCAATATTTTAAACAAAATAAGAAATGTGCAACGAAATTTCAATTGACAAAACAGCTGACTTCGAAAATTCGAAATTCCTATTCCCCAATTATTGTTCTCCCTAGGAGAACAGAATTGGGGGAATTTTTCCGCGGGAATAAAAAAATCCGCGAGAACAAAATTCCGCGAGAATATTTAGAATTGGTCTGTATATATTCGTTTATTTCAACTTAGTTTATTATTATTTAAATGCAACATGACTGAATCGGAAAATTTCAGGTTATATATTAAACGAAAAAAAAACGTCCTTTGATTTTAGGTGAAAACGGCAACCGGCATCATGGCGGCCGTATTGCATAGGCAGTATTTTACCCACTATCCGTATATTAATATGCTAACAAAATTTCCATACAATCAATTGATATGCTGTTTCGCATACTTTGCATACGTAAAATCATATAAAAGTTATATGAATCGATTCGTATTGATCAGCCGCAGTGCATAGGCCTATTTTTGTTAACAAATATTACTCTATTTGTTTATAATTAATAGAAAAAGTTTTTTGTAAATTCGAACAATTCATACAAATATCGAAATTAATTTTCGTGCACAAGCGCGCCATCTTTGGGAACAATTATCTAAGTGTTCTAATGCGAATTTCAAAGACCTAAAACCTTTATGATTTCCCTGCTAAATTCGAAAGCACAAATGTTTCACGTACATACAAATATGGGTGCCCAATGTTGCCACTTACCTATAATAGCCTCTACCAAAATCCTAAAAAACTGTTCCAAAATAATTTGTAGCGTACCAAAAAACCTTAAATAGAATTAATTTTTGAACGGCCCATTTTTTGTGGCAAATTTTACTTACACGTAAATACATAAGTCTTTATTTAACAGATTATTTGTTTTTATTTTAGTTGTTTTCAAGAAAACATGAAATCACAAATAATGAGTTAACTTTTGTTGAAACTAACTAAATTCATTTATAACAACTAATGGCAAATTTGCCCGAAAATGTTTTTGCATTTGCAGATTTAATCCTCATTTTAAATAAAGTACGTCTTATACTGAACAAAAACAAAAAATTTACAAAAATATAACATTAAATTTTTTATATTGTCGTTTATGCTAATTTATTTTATTTCTTATTTTACTTTATTATATATTCGTTTATTTCAACCTAGTTTATTATTATTTAAATGCAACTTAACTGAATCGGAAAATTTCACGTTGTATATTAAACGAAAAAAAAACGTCCCTTGATTTTAGGTGAAAACGGCAACCGGCACCATGGCGGCCGTATTGCATAGGCAGTATTTTACCCACTATCTATATATTAATACGCTAACAAAATTTCCATACAATCAATTGACAGGCTGTTTCGCATACTTAGCATACGTAAAATCATATAAAAGTTATATGAATCGATTCGTATTGATCAGCCGCAGTGCATAGAATTAATTTTTGAACGGCCCATTTTTTGTGGCAAATTTTACTTACACGTAAATACATGTCTTTATTTAACAGATTATTTTTATTTTATTTTAGTTGTTTTCAAGAAAACATGAAATCACAAATAATGAGTTAACTTTTGTTGAAACTAACTAAATTCATTTATAACAATTAATGGCAAATTATAATTTTATTTAATTAATTATAAATACATATGTAATAGTAAAGCGCCGATTGCATACCTAACAGGTGGTGTAAAATAGGTTAAATTCCTTTAGCACATTTCTTCGTTCTTAACTAAAAATTCGTGTTTTTGGAATTACGACGCTACTGAAGTAAATGGGCGATATATGTATATGTAGTTTATATTGATGATATAGGCCTACTGGGGAACCGAGCACCCAAAACTAACTTCGGTAGCGCGCCAACGGCGTATCTCCCGGGTGGTGTATAAAAATCAAATTTTCAATTCAATTTCAAGTAATTTCACCACAATTCTGTGTAAATTTCATTTGATTTTACATATTTGTTATATTTTTTTTAAGGAGCTCCACACCAAAACTTATAATTACATTTGAAAATTTTGTAGAAAATTTAAGAAAATACAATCAAAGATTATAACGTCTTAGGTCAAATTCAAAATTTTAATGAGAACTTTAAGTAAGATAGATCAGTTTGCTATATTTCCACTCACTGCTCAACTATTAACACATTATTGCACTACCCCAACACTGGATGCATAGAGTGAGTTGAAAAAAATACAAGTTGGTCGAATTTCGACCACGGGCGATACTAGTACATATTCATATACATACATATCATATGGGTCAGCTGTTGAAACTCACGTCGCTGTCAACGCTCTAATGGTACCATCCGAAAGTGTACTGCAAAGAAATAGAGATCAAAACAACAACCCTCCCCCATATGTATACTTGGCCCTCTCTAGCTGAATAAAAGTGCAATAAAATCATTGCAGTGTCTGTAAATTATTATTATTTCCGCTTAGACACCCAGGTGCGTGTATTCATAAAAAGTAGAACGCGTTTAATAAAAATTTATATTATCCGAAAAAAAGGAAATCCAAGGGCCACAAAGCTGTCGCTTGGGATTACTGGCAGCTCGCGCCTATAAACAAAAAAAGGCATAATGACGGAATATTGTAAGTTCCGTACGCAAGGTGACTTCATATATGCTTGTGTTGTTATTGTTGCATAAGGCCCAAAAAAAAATAAAAAAAAATGTCTAGTTAATAAAATTTCATTAAACGCGTCATATGTATCCTTTTGAATAAAATGAATAATAATAACAAAAATTAGGACAAAAAAGTGTCTCAACAAAAGTATAAGTGTATAAGTGTAAGAGAAACCGAACAAAGAAATTCATGCACAAAATTAGTGACAGAGTGTTCCGTAAAAGTCATGTAGGCATAAACTTAACCTATAAAAGAAAAAAAATAATTAATCCAAATAAAAAAACAATCTCGGGTTTGGTTAGTGCCGGTCATCCGTTTTCAATCACCATTTTTTTCGCTGCATAAGGGTGGTGTATATAGGTGCAAATGTATGTTGTGCTGATCTCACAGCTTATGCTGCCGAGAATATGAGAGCCTGCCCTAACTCAGTGCTGAATCTGATGATTTTGTGGTGGTTTAATGGGCGATTTGAGGTCTTTGGCCTTCCATGTACTACAACGTACGTAAGTTTTATAACAGCTGACCGCTTTTGCTCAGTCACCTAAGGATGACCGCGCTGCTGCCACTGCACGGCCACTAGTTCTGGATAGTAGGGATATGGCCAACCCCTTTTAAAATTATGTTACCTTAATTATGTGTTGATGTGTGCGTGTCACAGTGGATATGCAAATATGCAGATCGGTGTGTACTTGCGTGTTGTTGGTAAAATTTACGCGTCTTTGCCGGTGAATATTCGTTGGTGTGTGATGTCCTCTAGGATGGATGAGTGGATATTTTAACTGGATGTTACCGATCGTGTTGAGGTGTGTGTTGATGTCTGTGATAGCTCGGTGCAGTTGGTGTTCCGATGGATGAAGTTATACGCGTGTGTGTGCTTAAAGGTGGAATGCTGTGATTTATACTAGGATGGATAAGTGTTATCAATATTGATCAGGCGAAAGATGGTGCATGATGTTGTGTGGCAGACTGTGAGTTAGTGTTGCTATTGGTGTGTGCTGGAGTGATTTTTTTTCTATTCAAAAATGTCGATGAATCTTGTTGTTGGATAGGGTGGTAGCTAAAACGCTTTCCCCAAAAATTGGAAACTAAATCGCGGTTAGGCTTATTAGACAAATTAAAAAGTCTCATATGTCGAGCACTTTTGTTCACGTACATATTGGAGGATGGCACTTTTCTATTAAGGCCCAACTTGCCAGTAGATTCCTGGTCAGAAACCCTAGCGGATTTTTACCGGTGTCCGTCACACTGATGTGTTCTGCACCGTTTCTTGTGCACCTCGTTATTTTTGTTCCACTCGCGTCACACTACCTTACGGGTTTTTTTCTAAAATGTCTTCTTATTACTTTATGTTTACTTGAAATTTTAGCACTGGCACACCACTCATTAAATTCGCGATTTCGTTAACTTTAGGAAATGATGCGATTTTTTGGCATACAGTGCCACCTGCAATTTTCTTGTAAAATTCTATCTTTTGGCATAGTAGCATGTGTGAGCGAACCAAGCAGTAATGTCCGTTTCTAAAAATCTAACATATACACGGATGTATATTCCAATACACCTATACACATGCATCACCCGAATGATGTGCAGCCACCGCTAACACACTAATGCATGTTAATCAACAGCGCATCGATCAGAATTCCGCAGTTAACATTTAGTTGCAATGTTAGATGCATTGTGGTACCTATATCATGGAGCGTGTGCGTAAAGGAATTTTCAACGTAGCACAACGTGTGGCCTCGACCTACGATCTAGTGCCGGGCTTAGTTGTTTTTATTTTTCGACTCCAAACATTCCCGCAACGTATCACCATTACTACTCTCTGTTTACAACTGTGCACATTTTCTAGCACTACCAAATCCTCGAGCTGTATTCGTTTTTACCCATATCACAGAAATCTATCTTAATAGTAAATTGTCAGGTGTGAACTAATGTCTATATATGAACGACAGCTACTATATATAAACAGAAGATAACTACAACATGACTAACGAAGCACCACACATCTACACTAGGCTACAAAGATGTCTTTTGCGTGGTATATCCCGAATTCCTTTCCAATAGTGTCTCCGAGCTCGTACATCGAATTTCCTATCGCTTTGAGTACAATGCACTTGGCTTGCTTTGGGGCAAGTACTGTAGTTGTCGATTTTTGAGCTTTGCCGGAAGTTAGGGCAGTATACGAGTTATCCAGTCTTAAAGGCCACTTCTCTACTCCTTGTATTATTCTTGCTCATTTCGTGAGCTAACCGCCATTCTTTCTGTATTTTGTCCCTTATCAATTGCAGTGAGTCGCATTGTTCCAGTACTTCATGTTCGGCGTCTTTCAGTGCACTTAATTTTCGATGGATGTCATAAGCTGTGCCGTGTTGTATCATCGGCATGCCAAAGGCGGCGTAGTATGGTGATGTATTAATGGCGGAGTGCACGGCACTTCGTACAGCAAATGCTGCGTCGCTCACGTACTTATCCCAGTTTCTTTGATTATCTTTGATGCACGATCTGATGATCTGAATCACATCGGTTCACCCTCTCTGCTGCGTTCGCTTGCGGCGAATAAAAAGCAGTCTTTACATGTGTGGCACCATATCTTTTCACCTCGCAAGCCTTCCAGATAAATCCTTCTGGTTCATTAGCCAATTAAGGCTCGCATGGTCAGTGATCATCGTAAAGGGCAGTCCCTCTACGTATGGCCGGGAACGCTTCACACTAAGTACAGCTGCATAGCATTCCAGTTCAGTGATAGAGTAATTTCTCTGTGCTTTATTCAGCTTGGTATATACGTAGGCTATCGGTTCGTTTTTATCGTCATCAAGCTGGAAGAGTACTCCTCCAACTCCGTCGGTCGATGCGTCACACTGGATGTAAAAATGTCTTGTAAAGTCTGGGTGCGTCGGCACTGGTGACGAAATAAGACTCTTCAAAAGCCATTCGGGCTTCGTCTGTTAATGTAAACTTTTTTATATTCTCCTTGGAGAGACAGTCGTGCAGCGGAGCTGCAATAGTCGAGTTGTGAGGACCCCAAAACCGAGGGTTTTGTACCCTCACAACATATACTTATACATAAATTTTTGTAATACAATAATTGGACTTATAATCTTGAATTTACCATTTACCCGAGATGTACATCTACCCTTAAGAATTTTGCGCCAAAATATATATATTCTGTTGTATATTGAATTATTAATTACTAAATTGAAGGACAAATCAGACTTGTGCACTTTTGCGCGCAAAACAAAATATTTACATTTTTGCCCACATAAATTCTAAATATAGGTCACCCTAACATACACTAAAACATTTGGAAGGGAAGTGGATACGCAGAAAACATAAAATTGCACCGGTCAAAAAACCCTTTGCGCATCCAGTGCACTCAGCTACAAATACAACTTACATAATAATTTCAATAAACGAAGATCAGCAGTAAGTCGCCAAGAATAAGCGCCGCTACTAATTGGAATTTTGCTATACATACTTACGCACAAGCATACGACACCATACCAAAACGAATGACGAGAATACAACCGGCGCATCCAACCAACACGGGGTCCCACAACCACCACTATATGCGATGCAACAACCAGGCACATACGCAAGAACTATGGAGCGGGTAAGAAAATGGGGTTTAAAATACGACGGGGCAAGGATCTTCTAGGGTTCATCGAACGCGTTGAAGGACTAGCAGAAGGATACAAAATAAACGTCAGCTCGATACCAAGAGCATTGCCGGAGCTACTCAAGGTCAAAACGTTGGTTTGGTGCCGAAATAACAACCGGAGCTGGAAAGAGTGGGACTCGTTCAAGAGGGCTTTCCTAAAATTTTTCCTCAGCTCCAGATACTTCGAACAGTGAATGAATGAAGGAATGTAGCTAGACCGCATATACCGGAACTCCCGCAGAGAAGTCCAAATGTATGTTAAAAGTGGCGAGATCAGCAGCCTGGAGGAATTGGTAAGTTTGGTAAAAGATTATGAAAACAAGAAACGGCAAGACCATTTATACCACGGTGTCCAGAAGAACCTTGCCAATACATACAGGCGGAGGAGCGAGAACAGCGATGCGGGGGAAGCGGCCATGCCGCATACGGTTGCCGTAGCGCTCGCATCGAATTCTGCTGGACATGCGGAAAGGTAGGCACACTCAAACGAAACTGTTGTAGACGAACGCAGGGAAACGGCCATATACCTCATTGGCATCGAGGAGTGGGGTCTCCCCAAACGCAACCTCGGGAAAACTAAACACGTTGAGACAGACAAAGGGCCTGATCTTGGCAAACATCACATTAAATGGCGAGGAGGTGGTGGCCGCAATCGATACAGGGGCGACGCGAAGCTTTGTGAGTGGAACAATGGCAAGAAGGCTGAAGACAGGTATATTCAAGACGATAGAAACGCGAGTGATACTGGGAGATGGTAGACCTAAGACGATCATACAAGCGGTAGATGCAGAAGTGAGAATGGGTAACCAAGTGCTGCGAAATGGAATGCTAATCCTACCAGGACTAGTCGACGAAGTGGAGCTTGGAACGGATTACCTGGCGAAGGTGAACATGGAGATGATATGCGGAGAACAAACGCTAACCTTGAACACAGACAATCAGGAGGAAGCGTTTACATGTATAACAATGGTCGAAAGTAGTCACGAAGATAACAGCCCAAGAGTTGCGAATACAGACGAGTCGGTGAATAAATTTCTCAGCAAAGAATTACAGATGTTAGAGGATATGGCAGGGCTATACAACGTGGCCACGCGCAAGATTGTGATGAGAGACGGCTGCCCCATAAAACAAGGGGGTTATCCGGAGAATCCAAGGGAAAGTTAAACGTGGTGACAGATGCTTTTTCGAGACATCCGATGAACGCGCAACTGGGTACGTTAAAGGTAGAGCAAGGCAAAGACGAGTGTAAGTGGCTAAAAGCGAGATGGCAGAGGTAAGAAAGGCTCCGGAGAAGTTCCCCAGACTATGCGATCGAGGACGGAAAGCTATATAGGAGAATAGAGAGTCAAGTTGATGGTGAAGACGCAGTACCGTGGAAGTTATGTGTACCGACCCCACAGAGACGCAGTGCTGGCGGAAATTCATGACACACCAAGCGCAGGACACATGGGCGTTCGAAAATCGATTGCACGAGCGACGACGCGATATTACTGGCCCGGAATATTCAGAGACATAAGAAAGTACGTACAGCAATGTCATGGATGTCAGGTATACAAACCTAGTGAACAACAGGCCGCGGGTAAGATGTTAACTAAAATTCCAGAAGAACCGTGGGCAACAGTGTGTGCAGACTTTTTGGCCCAATGCCACGCTCAAAACACGGTAATACATCGGCATTAGTTTTCGTTGACAGATTTTTAAAATGGGTGGAGATAATGACGATTAGAAAAGCAACGACAAATAGCGTAATACGAGGATTTAGAGAAAGAATTTTGGCACGATTTGGCATTCCAAAGGCATTAATCGCAGACAACGGAGCGCAGTTCGTGAGCAAACGATTTAAGAATTATTTGGAGGAGCTTGGCGTAAAACACCAGCTAACAGCACCATAAACACCGCAAGAGAACCCGACATAGAGAGCGAACCGCAACATCAAGAGGATGATAGCACAGTTTTCAGGGAATGAGCAGAGAACATGGGACGAGCTGATACCAGAGATAACACTCGCGTATGTGAATCGACCGGGTACAGTCCAGCATATGTAGTACAAGGCAGAGAACCAAGGATTCCCGATAGCCTTTACGACGAGCATACATTCGGTACAGGTGAGAGAGATGCTAATCCAGGGGAGAAATCGATGAAGATGAAGGAGATATTCGAGATGGTACGAAGGAAGCAAGAGCGAGCATCAACAGAGCAGGCAAAGCATTATAACCTAAGAAGAAGGCAATGGCGACCGGCTATAGGCGACCTAGTGCTGGTAAAGGAGCATCAGCTGTCAAAAGCGGTGGACCCCACCGGGTAACGAACTTTGTATCGCCAGTGATCGTAGAGATAGACAGAGGAAGGAGGACAGGCCACCTAAGTGAGCTGAAAGCATACCACGCAACCGACGCCGCCGACAACAACGAACCCAGAAAGCAAAGTCATAAACAGAGCAAGAAGAAGAACGCTAGTAAAGATCAAGTCCCGTCAACATCGTCCAATCGAACAGCAAACAATATTTCCAACAACAACAGAGAGATAACAGCGAGGTAGCCATCTGTGGTACGCTCACACGAGTCAGCGAAGAGAACGACAGACAACACGAATAGAACCAAAGTACAAGCGAACAGCTGGTAGCATACAGAGACGGTCAAGTGCAAAACATTACGGAGGTACGAACATTTCAAAAAAATCAGGTACAGGTCGCTCGAGGAACCCAGGTACAGATCGCCAGCGGACCGATACATGGAACACGGTTACACCTAGGGAGGCAGTTCGCTATAGTGGCCTTGAACGAACACACACCCCGAGACAACTGCGGAATAAAGGACTATTTTGTAAGATTCTACTTCAACCCGAATCAAAAAGGTAATAACGTACACGCCCAACCGGACCAATGTCAAATCATACACGAAGAAATTTCATTTCAAGTGGTACCCGGACGTCGGATGAACCACTAAAAGCCTGGTAATCTCTAACCACAATTGCATAATCACACAAATATACCCTTTAACTAGGTTCATGCCATACCACATTTTTGTTTACATCTACCATATACGGTGGTAACACCCTATGGAAAATCCACCAGTTTTTCATTTACAGTATAGACTGGCATCACACACCACCGACGGGAAGGGCAGCGAAACGCCAACAACGAACGACGACAGCGAAATATTACGCCGTATGACCAGCGAGGTCAACGACAGCTTCAACAACAGCAACGAACACAACGACTACAGAGAAATATTAAGCCGTATGGCCAGCGAGGTCAACGGCAGCCTCATCGACAACAACAGCGACATATTGAGCCTGATGGCCGTCGCTGACGACCAAAACAGAATGGACGAACACCACTTCCGCGTACAGATCACGTGGTGACGATAAGCTTCGCTGCGGTAGGTAAGGGGGGAGTGTGAGGACCACAAAACCGAGGGTTTTGTACCCTCACAACATATACTTACACATACATTTTCGACATACATTTTTGTAATACAATAATTGAACTTATAATCTTGAATTTACCATTTACCCGAGATGTACATTTACCCTTAAGAATTATGCGCCAAAATTATATATATTATGTTGTATATTGAATTATTAATTACTAATTGAAGGACAAATCAGACTTGCGCGCAAACAAAATATTTACATTTTCGCCATATAAATTCCAAATATAGGTCACCCTAACATACACTAAAACATTTGGAAGGGAGGTGGATACGCACAAAACATAAAATTGCGCCGGTCAACAAACGCTTTGCGCATCCAGTGCACTCAACTACAAATATAATATACATAATAATTTGAATAGGCGGAGATCAGCAGCAAGTCGCCAAAAATAAGCGCCGCTACTAATTGGAATTTTGCCATACATACTTACGCACAAGCATACGACACACCAACGCACGCCGTAAGCAGAAGTCGAAAGCATCAAGCCAGGCCAACGCACCATCAGAACCAAGTGACAGCGAACACACGCATAAATACAAATGATTGAATTCAATAGGTAAAGCGAAGATTGGAAACACGGCAGGCATACAACAAACAGATGTTAGAGGTACACTGGTTTTATGTATATTAGGGCTCCCGAAAATTGGGGTAAAGCTAAATGCCGGGACAGCGGTTTAACCTACATGATCGAAAGTATATATATATATATATATATATATATATATACAAACCATAGGCATGAAGAAGGGAAAACGTATGTTAGCATGTAGCGTATGTATATACTAATAGAATACAGCGAAAGTAGCGTTAGACTAGTATTCGATATTTGCATTACTACCTTTTATAATTGTTATTGTAAAATTACTGACTGCCTGCGCGCAGCCCTACATAATTTTATAACGGCGGAATTGTTACTAATGAATTGTTTTTAGAAAATAACCGTCCGCCGACGTACGAAATCGTATATAAGGGCGACAAATTAGCTTGTAAGATCAGAAGCTAGGAGATATGCATACGAGTCAGTGGGCTTCTACCACTGACCAGAATACGACCTGAAGGTTTTTACTTCATTTCGTGATTAGTTTTATATTCAGTAGGAGGTTTCTACTCCAACTGACGGAGATCATGGCAGAGGGGTTCTACCTCAGCTACTCTTATTGAGACAGGGCCACAGAATAGGAGTAGCTATTAAGGAATATTGAATTTTTAAATATATTTTATAACGTACTTTCAGAACTCCTTTGTTTATTTCTTGCAACAGGAATAGGTTCTCCCATTTTACTATAGGAACCCTGGACGGACTGGGCATACCTCAGCAAAAATAAGTCCGTCACAGCGTAATTTTGAATAAATCGGCGATACCAGCCGGACATCCCTAGAAATCTTTGAAGTTGCTTCGGTGTTTCGGCTCAGGGAAGACCCTTACTGCCGCTATCCCATTGGCGTCTGTACGTATACACCCGTTGCCTATGACAAAACCCAGATACCTAACCTCCTTGAAACAGAACTTGCTCTTTTCAACGTTTATTGTCAATTTCGCATCACGGAGACATTTACCTACATCGGACAACAAATACAAATGAGACGAAAAATCAAGAGAACATACAAATAGGTCATATAATAAACGAAAACAAATTCACGCAGGGAAGCAGGTATGACTTTATCCATTAAGCGGCACATACGCTGGGCCGCGTTGCACAAACTTAAAGGCATTCTCGTAAAGTGGTATAAGGGTCTTCCAGGCACTGCGAAGCGTCTGAAACGCGTCCTTGAGGTCTATAGCCGATATGTAACGAGTGTTCTGTAGCCTACTCAGGATGCCATCAATATGGGCAGTCACGCATCTTTAACCGTCCGTTCGTTGAGTTTGCGGGCGTCCAAGCACGATCGGTTTTCGTTCCTTTTATGACCAGTGACACGGGCGAGTTCCAGCAGCTGTTGCTTTCCTCTATGACACCCATTTCCAACATTCTGTCGAGTTCAGCGAATATCAACTTTTGTATGGCTGGGGATACAGGGTATGTCGTTGTTTAACCGGCAGATCCTCGTTGGCTACATCAATAACATGTCCTCTAAGTCAGTCTTCCCCAAACCATGTGCAGCATATGATGGAAATTGTGAATTAGTGTATTCCAGTGCCTTGGTTTCTTCGGCTGACAACGCATGCTGCACCGCATCAAAAGACAAATCCCCACGGCAGTGTGAGTTTTGACACAGCATTACGCCTCGAATTAGTAGCTGCCCTCTCTTTTTAATGATAGAAGTAACTTTGTTAGTCTAAGGTTGCAAGACCTACACATAATCTTCGACACTTTGCAGCCCCGCGCTTGAACCCACGCCTTTCCCGCTTGGTGATCATGTGCACCTCTCGCCTTCGCTTAATCTCGCCCAGTCTACTTGGGACGTCTACGGAGCAAGCTTCAAGGGATGCGCCCTTTTTAGCTAGTTCGTCCGCTTTTTCATTCCCATCTATTCCCATATGCCCTGGAACCCAATATAGATGTATGCTTCTCCGTCCCGTTCTCTCCAGAGACTGCTTACACTCTAACACGCATTTAGATGCTGTGCTATGCGAGATTATTGCCTTAATTGCTGCTTGACTGTCAATATAAAAGTTAACACGGTAGCAGCTTAAGCTATTCTCTTCCAGGGTCTCTACTGCTTTGGTTACGGCTAATATTTCCGCTTGGAAAACGCTACAGTAATCCGGCAGCCTGTAGGATCTGCTTATTTCCGGATCAGAACAGTATACCACAGACCCTACTCTTTCCACTACTTTGGAACCATCTGTGTACACATGTATCGCCTCGCCCGCCATTTGCGCACTCTTGTGCCAACCGTCCACCTCTATTGTGGCCTTAAGATCTCCCTCGAAGCCCAGATAGGGAATCAGGTAGTATGTTCGTCTTGTGATTGATGACGCTAATACTACTATGGCCATATGGTCGGCGCTCAAGCTGCCCGATGCACCGAGCCTGGTTGCGGTTGTTAATGCTTTGTTCTTTGCTACCAGGTTTACAGGTGAAATGTGCAGAATGGCATACAGTGCAGACGTCGGGGTTGTTTTCAGGACTCCCCTAATGCTAAGCATCGATAGCTGCATACTCCCTCTAATTTTTTGAGGTATGTTGTTTTTTGTGTGACTTTCCACCAAACAAGAACTCCATAGTATAGAATAGGGCTAACAAACGCTGTAAAAACCCAATGATAAAGAGACGGCGATAAGCCCCACGTACACCCCAGCATTCTTTTACATGCATAGACTGCCGCTGAGGCCTTCTTGACCCTCTCGTCCACGTTGAGCTTACATGACAGCTTAATTTCTAGGATGATTCCTAGATATTTGGTGCAAGGTTTCTCCTGGGTCACCCCCTCCTAACTTAGGCCTGGTCCACTTTGGGACCTTGTACCTCTTTGTAACAACACAATATCCGTCTTCTCCGCATTGGATTTCAACCCGACATTAGATGCCCAGGTATGAATACCCCGAAGCGCGCGATCCATCAAGAACTAATCGTTGAAGGTTCTTTCCACTTATGACAATTGCAACGTCATCTGCGTAAGCCTCCCTCATCGAATCGCCTGAGCAGTTGGTTGATGACCAGCGTCCACAGCAGAGGTGATAGCACACCTCACCTGCGGCGTGCCCCTGTCTACTGATTTCGTGGCCTCGTACAATCTCCATTGTGATGTAATCTTCCGCAATTTAACATGTAGCCGGTCCATCTGATTAAGGCAGGATGTACTTTAATGTAATTAAGACCATCCATAAAAATTCTTCGAATTTTCAACATTTTTTAAATATAATTTAGTTTTTGTTATAGATCGTGACAAATTTTCTTATGGTTAGTTAAATAAATTTGCGAAAGCGAAAATTGTAAGAATTGTCCAAAAAGGGGTGTCTACTTATTTATGTGAGTGACTGTACATATGTACATACATATTTTGTATTTATTTGAGTATTTATCCTGGCACTACATTTTTACAAAATTATTTTATAGCATAAGTCAGGAATGTAAAAGTGAACTACAATAATAATAATAACAATGTAAATAATTAAATTAATATTTGACTTTCATATAAATCTAAAACAACAAAATTGGTGAAATAATAATAAAGTTATAGAATAAATTATGCCTTAAACACGGTGTCATTACTTCAAGAATGTGTATATAATGAGTATACGTAAATGAGTTTGTTTCAAAGTTGGTTTATGTCCCTTATTTGGGGGGTCGCCTGGGTCGAGCTGTCTTATAAGGTCACGTTCTCTCGCTAAATTTGCGGCCTCCGCGGGAAGTGGGCCGAATTTCGGGAATTCTCCTGGCCGGGATGAACGTGCCGAGGCGGATTCATGACTTTGCGGAAAGCACGCTCCCCTTGGCGGGCATCAGTAGGGATAGGGAGGGCAGCAAAGAGGATGTCTGTAAAAGATTTGTATTCCTCCCACTTTTCTTTTTTAAAGTTTATGAAAGTGCGTTTGTCTGTACGATGAAGTTGGCGGTACGCTCGAACGAAATTAGTATAGGCAGGTAGTCGGATGTCAATGTTACCATCGGCTGCCAGTTGACGCAGTTTACGAGTTCTGCGCTCACGATTGAGATATCCGGCGAACTGTGACAGCTTCCTACCATACGTGTGGGGGCATCTTCGTTTATTGTGCAGAACGTCGTTTCTTCTATTTGATCCGCCAACCTCTCACCCCTACTCAGTCTGAGTGTGGATTTCGTTGCGAACGGTTGTGCTTTGAAGTCGCGGACAGTCGTTTTAATAAATTCAGTGTGTGCCTTAAGAGTGTTTTTTTGTAGCATAAACAAAGGGGCGGAAAAAACCTTTGTTTGTGTAATTAGTGAAAGTGTTGGACATTTGGAGCCCCAAGTTAGCGGTCAGTCGAAGGTCAATCTCCGGCGGAGCCCTAATTTTGTGCGCGTGATTTTGGTTGCTACCAATTTTCGCCCTAACCTCAAAGTGCTTGCACGTGGAGGTATACTTGTGTGTGCGCGCATTCAATCGGCTGTGAGTGAGTACCCAGGTGAAAACTTGTGTGTGACTACACACTGTTCCGCTTGGGAGCAGTGTTGGACTACTTGCTCAGTGAGCAATTGTGGACTGCCTGTGTGAGGGGGCATAAACCCATACTTGTATCAGTGGCAGTATCAGCTGTAGCGTTTATAGTCTGCCCGTTCAGCTCGGCGTAGCTTTCGTGCCGGTCGACTCGTCCCCGATACGGGGAACAGTGTTCCGTCCGTCGGGGCGGTGGTAGTGACCACGTCAGCACTTTGCTGACAAACAGCGTACGAGCTACGTCACCGCGCTATTGCTATAGCTGACGGGTTGGGCTGCTACTGCTGCTGACCACTGGTTCTGAGTGGTTATAGCCCTCTAACTTAGGGCAGCCTACATTCGCCCATTGGGCATCGGTTTTCTCCTGGTGTATACTTCCACAGCCGTGTCGTGTAAGCGTAACCAGGTTTGCTTCTGGGGCAGGCGCTTTGTGGAAATGAAGGGCGGTGCAAAGAAGCGCCCGGGCCGCGTTCCGTCGGAGGTCGTTCTTCGACGGCCGCTGATGGGTCGACCTCGGGAGAGGATAAAGGGGTAAGTTCGCGGCAGTTTGAAAGACGAACACCGGGAAGGCTACCGCTGTGCAAACCGGTCGCAAAGCGGAGAAAAAGGCGGGTAAGTCGGGGATACCGGTGGCGTCGGGGAGGGCGACCACCTCGAAAATCGCTGAGCAGGGGGGCAAGGGCGGGCCGAGTAAGTCCGCGAAGTCGGAGGATGAGGAGAGTATTCTCCCGAAATCCGACGACGACGCGGACTTACCCAGTCTGCCGGAATCCGGGGTATGTCCCTTAAGCTGGGACAAATCCGATGTAGCGGGGGGTGCCGGTTTCGTTGCTGAGTCCGTGGTGCCTACTGTCGCTGGCTCCTCAACCGACGGTCAAGCAGCCGATGGCGTGCCAGAGACTGCTGCTGACGGTGAGGATGCAATCGACGGTAGTGCAACTGCGGGCAAGGACGCGGGGGAGAAGGGCGCTGGCGCTGTTGACAGCTGTGGTCCACCCGCTGGCACCGAGTCTTCCGGCGGTCAGTCCGCTGGAGGTAAGACTGCGAGTGGGGGATCCCCCGCATATGGCGGGAGCGCTAGTGCTTCTGAGGGCTACCTCTGGAGTGGACGGCTCCTGGGTTGTCGCCCTAAAGAGGATCACCACTAGCTTTAGCAAGGTGGTCTTTGGAGACAGCGGTGCAGACCTCAAGTCTGCAGAGAGGCTGATGGAGGTTTCCTCAGAGTATGAGGCCCTCCTAATGACGCTATAGCCGAGAATGCCCCACCCTTGGCATATTTATTGACTTCAGGGGGGCGTTTGACTTCCTGCGCTGGGACAGGGTTATCGAGCGGTTGGTGGAGCTCGGCTGCCCAGAAATTTCTCTTTGGAAGAGCTATTTCTCGGACAGACGAGCTGCTATCGTTGGTGCCTGCGAGATTGTGGAAAGGGAGGTGGATCGAGGTTGTCCGCAGGGATCCATCTGTGGTCCATATATATGGAACATGATGATGGACTCCTTGTTAAGGCAACTCGAGTATCTTTGCAAATTCTGCGCCTATGTGGATGACCTCCTCTTATTAGTAGAGGGGGATTCTCGCGCCAGCATTGAGCGTACCAGCGGGCCCCTATGCCAAATAGTGGCTGACTGGGGCGCCCATGTTGGCGTAGAGATTTCGGTGGACAAAACTGTGATGATGCTGCTTAAGGGCAGATTGTCACAGAATCGCCCACCGGTTGTCCGCATCGGCGGGGTCAGTATCAGATATGCGACGAAAGTCAAATACCTGGGCTGACTATGCGTGAGCTAATGAACTTTCTGCCACACTTGGATGCTGTCAGGGACAGGATGCAGAATGTTTCGGGGCAGTTACGACGAATCATTCCGAGTGACTGGGGCCTGAGTCGCCGTGCCGTTCGCACAATATATCGTGGCCTATTCGTAGCATGCGCTACTTTTGGTGCCGCCATATGGTACCGAACGGTCATGACTGCTCATGGTCAGAGGCGCGTGCTGAGCATACAGAGGTGCATGATACTCCCATGCTTGCCCTTGTGTCGTACCGTATCTACGGATGCGATGCAGGTGCTTCTTGGTGCACCCCTCTCGACCTGGTGGTTATACAGCTCGCTGTTTCCTTTAGGCTGAGAAGGAGGGCAAGTTTGCCGCTGTTGGAGGATGAATGGGCCGCCGACGATAATGTGGAGAGTGGATGGTTGGAAAATAGGCGTCGATTAGAAGGGGTGGTTAGAGGGAAGTGGCAGGAGCGCTGGGACAATAGTCCCAACGGCAGGGTAACGTACGGGTACATGCGGGACGTTTCATTTGTGGCGGAAAATCCAGACTTCAGATTTAATCTGAGCCTGGGTTTTCTGCTTACTGGTCATGGTCCTCTTAATGCATTCTTGCATAAGAGGAGCTTGAGCGAAACGTAGGGGTGTGTATGTGGGGCTGCATGTGAGGATTGGGTGCATGTGTTGTGCGAGTGCCCGGAGTACTCGGACATAAGGGATTTGGGTAGTTGTGGGGTTAATGTTGAAGAAGGTAGGGTTGATGTTAGTGGAGCGCTCTCCACTAGTCGGACTATTGATTTGCTCAATAGGTATGCTTTTGAGGTGTTTAGACGGAGGAGACGTGGTGGTGATCGTGGTGGTTAATTTGTGTGTGTGTTCGTGGATGTGAGGGGTTCTAACCCCACCTCACCCCTAGGCGGCCGGTCCGGAGTAGGTGGATACTCAACCGGAAGTGACTTCGGCTGCGAAAGTCATACCAAGACTTTAAAGTGGTACCACGGGGAACAGATAGCCCGCGGAGCTTGCTCCGTTTCTGTTCGGTTGCGGTTGGCCCCTTTGGGAGCATCGTGGTGGCTGTGGTTGATATCCGAATGCGGTAAGAGTTGGTCAGCTCGAATGTGGAGTTGCATTGCAACCGGGTGCCATGACCCATAGAATGGAAGAGGTGTTAGATAGGCCTCCAACCCCACCAAGGTGATGATGTGTCCACTCACATTATCGATTGGTACCAAGGTAAGCGAGCCTTGGGGGCTGGTCAGACCTGCTTTGACCTGTGTACTTGGTACATTCGTGAGGTGAGGTCTTCGAAGACAGGTACTCACGTAAAACCTACACTCGCTCTCACCCCTACTGTCCGCCCGCAAGTTTGAATGCCATAGATCGTGATGGGCATTAAAGTCGCCTAAGATAATGCGATTGTTGCCAGTGAGTAAGGCGCTAATATTAGGGCGGTATCCACTGGGGCAACAGGTGGCAGGAGGGATGTAGATGTTGATGATTTCTAGGTTTGCATCGCCTGACCGGACAGATAGGCCTTGACGTTCTAAGACATTGTCCCTGCGGTCGATGCCAGGATCAAATATATGATATTGCACAGAGTGGTGTATGATATACGCGAGGCCGCCTCCATTTCCGCTCATGCGATCTTTTCTGCGGACATTATACCCAGAATAGGTTTGCAGTGCAGATCTTGCTGTGAGTTTAGTCTCTTGAATCGCAGCAATGCGGATGTTGTGTCGCTTCATGAAATCGACTATCTCCGTGATCTTCCCAGTTAATCCATTACAGTTTAGCTGCAGAATTCTGAAGTGCATAGGGGGAGACGTCGCCACTCTGGAAGTAAGTGACGGTGACTACGCCTGGATTGAGGAAGGCCAGGACGCAACTGCTGTTGTGGCCCTGGGACTGGGCGTCCTTGGGCAAGCATTGGGGTACCCGGTAGATTGGGGTTTGCGACCTGGCAACATGGCGCAATGAAACCCGTTCGGGGGTTGCCGTCGCGGAGACCAGAACATCTAGGAAAGTGGCACCGCCCAAGGCAGGAGCTGCATTGGGCGGATGTCGCAAACATATATATTCTGTGCCGGCAAACGGTGCAAACGGGGTTAGGGACTAAGAGTCTGTTTCCCTGACCTACACGATTGCTGCCGGAAAAGAGGGGGAGAGAAGACGGGGGCAGGGGCTGATGCTCAGCATTACTACCGAATCTACTACGAAGATAGTAGTTAGCAGCTGTGGTAGCAGCTGTTTGAGTTGTTGGCGCCGCGGGGCGCGAGCAGCAGCGGGTACTAGTTGTGGCTTGCTGAGCAGCTGGGCTGCTGAAAGGTAGTGGGGCGCTAAGGCGAGGACTACGGGACGCCCTTGGACGTGAACAGCAAGGAGCCACAAAAGATTTATAAAAGTTACGTGGACGTCGGGTTTTGGGATCAAGCCCAGAACAACCTGTCCGATGCAACCATCCCTTACACGAGACACACTGAACAGAGTATGACCGTCCTAAAAATATTCTTTTCCGGCAGATGCAGCAAAACCATTTCTCAGGACCGGAGTCAGGAGACGGACCCGGATTGGATTCGATACCTTCCCGGAGCAAGAGAATATGGAGCAGTCCCGCTGCAAGGAGCTGCTGGGAGGATGACAATTTGTGGGAGGGACGCAGCAAATTAAATGGGGTTACACTGAAATGACAGTCCTTGGTCGGGAAAAATCCCGAGTCGCTCCGGTACATAGAACCGACTGCCCTGGGAAGCGCAAAGCTTAACATAGAATGTTATTATACAATTTAAAGCTTAACATAGAATTGTATAAAAAACGCGCATATACTTGCTTCGAATTCTCTTCATACTCCGTTAGTTTAAACTGTTCACGAAATAAATAGATTTTTAAGCAATACAATGCCTTAGACATCCACCGAGCATGATGAGTGGGCTTTGGTACACGAAACTTTATGTCATCACTTGCTCCTAGACATATAGACGTTAATTCCAATAATTCCCTATAGTCATCTCTTACTATTTTCTTTTTCAACTATTCCTTAGAGGGTTTCTTAAAATAGTATCTTTGCTATCGCCTAAAAGTAATTTCAATTCATTATTTTGTAGCAAATCTCTAAAACTATTTTTGTCGATGTTTTTGCAATTTTCTTGAAATCGCCGAAATAACTGAATGTCCTTACTAGTATTTACTGGAAAATAACTCTCAGCAGAACTTCATAAATATGATGACGACAAGGTAGACACAAAAGTTTTCGCTAAGTTTTTTTCTAATACCGTTGCAGTCCTTTTATAACGCCTGTGTTACCGATGTCGTATCAAAACAACAGGCCACAATATCAGAAATTCAGATCCCATTCAAGTAACAGTTCATACAACGTATCAGCTATTTCCGAGCCTGTTGCAGCATATAATTTTGGAGCTCCAATTAACTGTTCACCATTCGTGTAAGTAACAACAACTGGAAGTCGTTTCACCTTTTCACGACCTGTTATTTCTGGAAGTGGTTTTCCATCCCAATGCAAAGTGCCGCAATTTATCTATTTAAAAAACCTACTATTCAAAATTTGTTCATTCAAGAGCAGTATAGTTTTAATAAGAAAACGTCAAAGAAATTTTGTGTAGTTGTTTGCAATTTTAAAATATATATTTTCATTTCTTTATACTTTTTTTTTATTTCTTTCGACATGCTTGTTGCAAGAACAAGTTGCAGTGCAGGCTTAAATTTTTTGTGGCATCACGCATTCGAAAGAAAATTTATAAAAAAATATATGTGCATACTTTTTTAAATAAATAAACTTCAAGTTTGGCTTCAAGAGATATATGTATCTGTGTACAAAAAATTTTATTCGAGCGTGTTTTACCTGAATACCACGATTCATTGATAAACATATTTGCACAGACTTAATTTACTTTTCATATTTGTTTGTCGAAAGCAATATATATTTTGCTCTGTAACTCTGTTATGGATCGACCGATTTTGAAGGCCCTTTTAGAAAGGTAAGAAAATACAGATCTTATTACGGTATGGAAAAGTAGTAAATTTTCGTGGGGTTCAGAAATATGGAAGCCTGAAGCACGAAATTGTCAAAATTTTTAATTTTTCAGGATTTCAAGCCCTTTGCGCCACCTCTAAATCTTTTTTGATTGGCCTAAAACTTTGTATATATTCGTTTTTGAGCTATTCCCATATTTTTAGGGGGTGAGATCAAGAATCCAAACACTTTTTTCCTCCATACAACGAAGGCCACCCTAATGTACATATGAGAAGGGTTTGAAAAATCACTCGGGCTTACATTTAAACACCTGTTGTTTATTTGCGAAACTATACAATAGCGTCTGAAATGTTAATTTTGATTTTCACACTTGATCCTTCAAGTCTCCCGGTTTGACATTTCCTAAGGTTAGCGGCCCTATCCAAATCTAGTCCCCTGGAGTGAATCACATTGTGTATAGCCTACCAACCAAGTTTAAATATAACCTACGCGTTACGGCTCCTTTTACAAAGGTGAATACGTAGGCACATATATTTACCAGGTGAGGCTTTCTCCTTCGCAGGAACACTCAAAGTAGTGAAGCAAACGCTTTCCCAAGACAGTCGAACTAAAGATCATGTGTGCTACTACCCTGACGTAGTAGTTCGTGGACAGTCGAACTAGTCTGAAAACTGAAGCTACGCGGTCATCCTTTCTAAAATATCGTTTTGATTTAACGAAGACTATTGAAATCATGTTTGAACACAAACGTCTGCAAACTTTGGTCTACATTTTAAAAATTGTATCCAGGGTGAGGGTCAAGAGGCGTGGTAGCGACTGGTGGTTGGGATTGCTACTGTTCACACATCGAGAATTGTAGCTCTTAATCATCGGAATTGTAGCTCGAAAAAACTGGATCCTTGTCGCAGTTGTCTATGCTTTTGATTTTTTCCACAATCTTTTTCTTCATGGTACAAGAGACGTCATCATCGAACAATACCAATGCAATACATTCTTCAGAGGTACCATAGGTGTTACAAAATTTTTTATTGCATGTCAGATATTTTTTGATTAACATTTCTGTATTTGTAAATTTCTTTAATAAAAGATAAGTCTTGAAGAGGTGCTATATGAGGATTGGTACAGTAAAACCAAAGCTTAACATGTTGTTGTTGCTGTAGCAGTGCTTCGCCCCACCTAACAGCCGCGACCGATCATAATTGTCATCAATATCCTCTAACGGGAGTCCAAGGAAACTTGCTGTTTCAACAGGGGTGGACCATATTGAAAGGGGTGTTAGAGGCGTTGGTTCCACATTACAATTAAAGAGATGGTTGGTGTCATGTGGGGACACATTGCAAGCGGGGCATACATTTTGTATGTCGGGGTTGATTCTAGATAGGTAAGAGTTTAACCTGTTACAGTATCCAGAACGAAGTTGAGCAAGAGTGACACGCGTTTACCTGTGGAGTTTGCGTTCCTCTTCCACAAGTTTTGGGTACTTTTCTTTGAGTTCTGGATTCACCGGGCAATTCCTGACATAAAGGTCCGACGCCTGTTTGTGGAGTTCACCAAGGACCTGCTTGTCTTTTTTTGCTTCATACGGCTGGGTTCTCAGGTGCCGTATTTCCTCAAAATGCTTACGGAGATGACTCCTTAAGCCCCTAGGCGGTGTTGGCTCATCAATCAGATGTCTGTTTGGATGCCCAGGTTTCTGGGTATTCAACAGGAACTGTTTGGTTAGCATCTCATTCTCTCCCTGATGGGGAGTATTCTCGCCTCATTATGTAGATGGTGTTCTGGGGACATAAGAAGGCAGCGCGTGGCGATTCTGAGAGCAGTATTTTGGCAGCCTGTAGCTTCTTCCAGTGGGTAATTTTTAGGCTTGGCGACCATATGGGTGACGCATACCACGTAACGGCTGGCCAATTGCTTTGTATGTAGTAATGAGCGTTTCTTTATCTTTTCTCCAGGTACTGCCAGCAAGGGATTTGAGGATTTTATTACGGCTCTGGATTTTCGGAACAATTGCGGCTGCGTGCTCACCAAAATGTAGATCTTGATCAAACTTCACACCCAAGATTTTGAGGTGTAGGACAGTCGGTAGCGTAGTGCCATCGACGTGGCTCTTCAAAATGGTCGACATTTGGGACGTCCATGTTGGTAAATAAGGTCGCGGAAGATTTAGTCGGTGATAATGCCAGGTTTCGCGAGGCGAAAAAACTGGAAAGATCAGGGAGGTAGCCGTTTATTCTGTTGCAGAGCTCAACGATCTGTGGGCCTGGACCTGTGGCCATTATTGTGCAGTCATCGGCGTATGAAACGATAGTGACTCCTTCTGGTGGTGAAGGTAGCTTAGATATGTAGAAATTAAACAAAGGTGGGGATAGGACACCGCCTGTGGAAACCCCTGGTTTAATTCTTCTTGGTTTTGATGTTTCGTTTCTAAATTGCACCCAATGCCTGCCGATACATATTTGCGGTCCACCTTTAAGGCATGGGGAAGGGTAGACCCTTCCAGGTCTTGCAGTAACGTGCCATGGTTGACCGTATCAAAAGCTTTTGATCGTCTAGCGCTACGAGCACTGTTCTATGGTGGGGGTTTTGATTTAAACCGCAATTTATCTGGATGCTGTTGGAATTTAGAGCGCGGTGGTGGTGCTATGGAGTTTTCTGAAGCCGTGCTGATAAGAGGCTAGCTGCAAATTTGTTTGGAAGTAGGGGAGCAAAATGGCTTCAAGCGTGTTTTCTCACTGCGATAGGAGAAATATCGGACGATACGACTCTCCTATGTTAGCTGGGTTTCCCAGGCTTTAGTAGCGGGATCACCTTGGCCATTTTCCATTTTTCGGGTATGACAAAGGTGGAAAGAGACAGGTTGAAGACATGCGCTACGTATTTGAAAACCTCTTTGTCTAGGCTTTTAAGCATCGGCATGGCTATGCCGTCTGGTCACTGCTTTGGATGGTTTAGCGTGACCAATGCATCTTCAACCTCTCTGCGGTGATGGTATATGGTGACGCGCTGAATTTATGTTTATGTGCGTGTCTGTTGGCCGACGGAGGGCCAGTCGACCGTAGAATACATTACATATTGACGGCAGAAAGCGTTCGCGCATTTTTTCGAATCCGAAAACACTTATCGCCGAAGGCGATGGAAACTTTGTCATTGTGCTTAGACGGATTCGATAGGACTTTACGGTGGACCAAAGTTTACCCAAACTGGCAGAGAGGTTACAACCTCTTAGGTGCTCCTCCCATTTCGCCCGTTGTGTTCATCCACAAGCAATTTGATGCGTTGGTTTATGTCCCTTATTTGGGGGTCGCCTGGGTCGAGCTGTCTTATAAGGTCACGATCTCTCGCTAAATTTGCGGCCTCCGCCGGGAAGTGGGACCGAATTTCGGGAATTCTCCTGGCGGGGATGAAAACGTGCAGAGGCGGATTCAATGACCTTGCGGAAAGCACGCTCCCCTTGGCGGGCATCAGTCGGGATAGGAGGCAGCAAATACGATGTCTGTAAAAGATTTGTATTCCTCCCACTTTCCTTTTTTAAAGTTTATGAAAGTGCGTTTTTCTGTAACGATGAAGTTGGCGGTACGCTCGAACGAAATTAGTACAGGCAGGTGGTCGGATGCCAATGTTACCATCGGCTGCCAGTTGACGCAGTTTACGAGGTCTGCGCTCACGATTGAGATATCCGGCGAACTGTGACAGCTTCCTACCATACGTGTGGGGGCGTCTCCGTTTATTGTGCAGAACGTCGTTTCTCTATTGGATCCGCAACCTCTCACCCCTACTGTCCGCCCGCAAGTTTGAATGCCATAGATCGTGATGTGGCATGTAAAGTCGCTTAAGATAATGCGATTGTTGCCAGTGAGTAAGGCGCTAATATTGGGGCGGTATCCACTGGGGCAACAGGTGGCAGGAGGGATGTAGATGTTGATGACTTCATGGTTTGCATCGCCTAACTGGACAGATAGGCTTGACGTTCTAGAAATTGTCCCATGCGGTCGATGCCAGGATCAATATATTGATATTGCACAGAAGTTGGGTGTATGATAAACGCTGAGGCGCCTCATTCGCCTCTTGCGATCTTTTCTATGGACATTATACCCAGAACAAGGTTGCAGTGCAGATCTGCTGTGAGGTTTACTCTTGAATCGAAAGCAATGCGGATGTTGTGCCTCTCAGAAATCGACTATCTCCGTGATCTTCCCAGTTAATCCATTACAGTTTAAACTGCAGAATCTGAAGGCAGACGAGGAGACGTCGCCACTCTCGGAGGTAAGTGACCGGTGGACTACGGCCTGGGTTGAGGAAGGCCAGTATGTACAGCATTCTATAACCGATCCATTACCTCTATTTTATATTCTAGCTATTAATAATGAGGACAATTGATCTCTTATTATATTTGATTGTACCGGAATGCGGAGACTGTGAGAGCATGGGATCTAATTCCTGTCCGTTGACATAAGCCACCGCGAGGGCACTATAAACTTTGAGCCTGTGCGTGCTGACCAATTTTTTGGGCGCAAAAATATCCACTTTTGTCCCTGTTGTTGTGGCGTTGTTCGCAGCGCACACCCACGGTCTGGGATAATAAAGTTTTAGTCCTTAATCGCATTTATTATTTATTTGTTGCTTGCGGAGTATGATAAATGAAGGAAAAATTGTACAATTATACCACCTGTCCTAGATTGGGCACCCCCAACACGACCCCCCCACCCCACCACCAACCCACCCAACCCCCAAACCAACCCCCACCACCACCCACCCACCCCACCCAACCCCCCCCTCCCACCCCCACCCCACCACCGCCCCCACCCCCACCCTCCCCGACCCCCACCCCACCCCAACCAACAACCTCGAACACCCCCCCCCCCCCCCCCACACAAACGCAACCCCCCCCCCCACCCACCACCCCCCCCCCCCAAAACCCCCCCACCCCACCCCCCCAACCCCCCCCCCCCCCACCCCCCCATCACGAACCCCCCCCCACCCAACCCCCCACCCCCACACCCCACCCCCACCCCCCCCGCCCCCCCACCCCACAACCCCCCACGCCACCTCCCCCCCCCCCCCCCCCCCCCTCCCCCACCACCTCCATCACCACACCCACCCCACTCACCCACACCACCACCCCCCCACCACACCACCCCCCCGAAACCCAACCACCCCCCCCACCCAACCACCACCCCCCGCAAACCCCCCACACCCCACCCCCCACCCACCCCCCCCCCCCCACCACCACCCCCCCCCCAAAAACAGCCCAACCGCCACCACCCCCCACACCACAACACAACCCCCCCCCACACCCAACACCACCAATAAAACTTGTTGATACGCTGTGTGGAAGGGATAGATTAGACACAGATTTTGGGCAATAAGTGCCAATTAGGGATTTCTAGTGAAATTCCGCTCGCAGCTGTGTAAACCCAGTGTTCATATTGAGGGGAGAGTGGCCGTTGCGTCGCATCACAGTAACCCCCAGATAGACCATATCAAAGGACAGACGTATCTGATGGAAAAGTGCAGTGCGGCACCGCCCAAGAGCGTTTCGGACGGTAGGAGCGATGAGTAATTTCGTGACGTCAATATGTGGGATGGGCGGAGGAGTTGAGGACGTGTTTTTCTTTGTCGAAAAGACAAACTGAACTCCTCATTATTCTGTGCCGGCAAACGGTCTCTGGCCTAATCACGGGATTATGGGGAGATCGAAACGTGTGCTGTCGACTGATTTTCCGTCTCGACCTAAACACATGCGGTGAGTGGTTTCGACCGACTTTTTCGTGTACTGGGTAGGAAATGAATAAAGAGAGGGAGTTCAATTTGTGGGATTTTAGACCAAAATCGTGAGTCGATTTTGTTATCCCCGACACGTCTGTCGCTTTGTTTAAAATATGTGGCGGTAAATTCTGCTGAACACCTGCTTGACTTACTCGGCGTTACAGAGATGTCGAACAGCTTCATTATTAAGATTTTTCTATACGGGAGTACTACCGTCGATTGAGAGATGGGGCCGTTAAATCTTTCCAAACCCAACCTGTGCTCTCGACACGCTTCCCAGAGCATCGTCATCTGATGTTTGTTGTGATCACCACTGCTTCTGCCCACAACCTAGAGGCTCGGGTACGATTTAAGTTGACTCCCCCCCCTGCCACCCCCCCCGCCCCCCCCCCCCCCCCCCCCCCCCCCCCCCCCCCCCCCCCCCCCCCCCCCCCCCCCCCCCCCCCGAGACCCCCCTCCCCCCCCCCCACCCCCCCCCACCCCCGCCCCCCCCCACCCCCCCCCCCCCCCCCCCCCCCACCCCCCCCCCCCCCCCCCCCCCCCCCCCCCCCCCCCCCGCCCCCCCCACCCCCCCCCCCCCCCCCCCCCCCCACCCCCCCCCCACCCCCCCTCCCCCCCCCCCCGCCCCCCCCCCCCCCACCCCCCCCCCCCCCCCCCCCCCCCCCCCCCCCCCCCTCCCCCCACCCCCCCCACCCCCCCCCCCCCCCCCCCCCCCCCCCCCCCCCCCCCTCCCCCCCCCCCCCCCCCCCCCCCCCCCCCCCCCCCCCCCCCCCCCCCCCCCCCCCCCCCCCCCCCCCCCCCCCCCCCCCCCCCCCCCCCCCCCCCCCCCCCCCTCCCCCCCCCCCCCCCCCCCCCCCCCCCACACACACCACACACTCCCACACACCCCCGCACACACCCCACCCCCACACCCCACCCCCACACACACACCCCACCCCCCCCACTCACACCACATAACACCACTCACCTCCTCCCCCACCCACACCACACACTCACACCCCACACTCACGCACACCCCCCCCCCCCCCCCCCCCCCCCCCCCCCCCCCCCCCCGATTCTGCTGCTGATAGGAATCAAGGGGGGGGGGGAACGTGAGGAGACTCTGTGATTGATTATTCATGTAGTACCTGTTACCAAACAGTGTTAATTATGTGTGGAGGTTTTGACCATTAGCTTAGACGTGGCCTGCAAAGTGTTTGCACAATGACGCTGACTCTTTTCTCTGTAGAAAAGCAAGTACTCCGCTTAGTCCTCATTCACCATCAAACCCATAGTTCTCCGCTTCATTTTTTCAGTTTGTGGAGTCAAGAATTCACGACGAATTTACGCTGGCGGTTTAGCAAGCGGTCCGAGCACAACCCCCACGCCCACCAACCCCCCACACTCCACCACCACCGCTCCCCTCCCCCCCCCACCCCCACCGTCCCACTATACCCCCAGCCAACCCACCCCACCCCCACACACCGCGGTGGAGCAAGCAGCCCCCCCCCCACAAACCACCCCCACCGCCACCCCACCCCCCCCCCCCCCCCCCACCACCCCCCCCCCCCCCCCCGCCCCCACCCCCACCCTCCGACCCCCGCCCCCCCCCCACCCCCGCCCACAACCTCCCCCCCCCCCCCCCCCAAATCCCCCCCCCCCCCCCCCCCCCCACCACCCCACGGATACCCCCCCCCCCCCCCCCCCCCCCCCCCCCCCCCCCCCACACACACCCCCCCCCCCCCCCCCACTTACCCCCCCCCCCCCACCCCCCTCCCCCCCCCCCCCCCCACCCCCACCACACCCACACCCCACCACCAACCCACCCCCGCCACCCCCCCACACCCCCCCCCCCCCCCCCCCCACCCCCACAGACCACACCCAAACCCCCCATCCCACCCCCCACACACCCCCCCCCCCCCCCACCGCCCCCCCGCCCCCACCCACCTCTCACAAACCCTCGCCCCCCCAACCCCCCACCCCCCACCCCTCGCCCCAACCCCCCACCAGACCAACCCCCCCCCCCCCCCCCCACCCCCCCCCACCGTCCCCCCCAACCCCCAACCCAACCAACCACCACCACACACGTTCAAGCTCTGCGAGCCTATGTCTTGGTTTCACCAGCCAGCCAAATTATAAGAAAAGAGGTTAGGAGGATACGGGAAATCACCCCGGTCGCCTAAGTTTCGAAAGGCTGGGACTTGAGCTGCTACCTGCAAAGGCATTATTGAGCTGGATCGCTAGAGAAGGTGGCCTGAACGTGCATTTCGAACTTAAACAATGTAGAAGTTACAGGGAAAGATCCCACATTGCAAAAACAGATAGCGTGGTATTGTTGGTGCGCTGCGTTTCTTCTAATTGCTGGATTCCCGAGGAGGCTCAGGGCAGCTATCATTATGTAAAATCTTGGACGATACTGGAGAATG
>JARSSU010047765.1:0-41988 GCA_029619165.1 Eurosta solidaginis
GGCCCAAATCCACTTTAAGAGGAGACATTTCTGAATATAGTAGTTAAAGAAAATTAAATATGTATTTAATGTTTAGAATCGCTTAAAATATAAACTGCCCAAAGTTTACAAAAAAATTCGCGTAAAATCTAACCACCTAAGAAATTGTATAAATATATTTATGTTTGCTCTACATAATTAGCATAACAATTAACAATAAAAATTCAACTGCACATAAACGCGGCAACAAGACAACTCAAACATTTATTTCATTTAAGTCAAGTTTCTATTTATATGTCTTTGTTTCCTTTTCGCAAATTAAAAACGCTTACGCTACTCTTCAAGAAGATAAGTGGACTATATTTTTTTTGTACCGTCTTCATAGGTTATACCGCCATGCATGTAAAGTAGGGGAGACTGGGGTAGATCCGGCAAGTTACTTCGATGCTGTACATATATGTATCTCAGCACGCCAAATCTAAGGGCAGCTCTACGGAAACAGGTCTTAATTTGTTTTATAAACTGATATAAGGGTCCCTCGAAAGCAAAGAATCCATGCTGGGTGCCATTGTTGGCTCAGCGAAAGATAAGAAGAACAAGTAAGGAAGGTTAAGTTCGGGTGTAACCGAACATTACATACTCAGTTGAGAGCTATGGTGACAACATAAGGGAAAATAACCATGTAGGAAAATGAACCGAGGGAAACCTGGAATGTGTATCAAATGAAAGGCATTAAAAGTATTTTATGAGGAGTGGGCCATAGTTCTATAGGTGGACGCCATTTAGGGATATAGCCATAAAGGTGGATCAGGGTTGACTCTAGAATGCGTTTGTACGATATGGGTATCAAATGAAAGGTATTAATGAGGTTTTAAAAGGGAGTGTGGTTGTTCTATAGGTGGTCGCCTTTTCGAGATATCGCCATAAAGGTGGACCAGGGGTGACTCTAGAAACGCGTTTGTACGATATGGGTATCAAATGAAAGGTGTTAATGAGGGTTTTAAAAGGGAGTGGTCGTTGTTGTATAGGTGGACGCCGTTTCGAGATATCGCCATAAAGGTGGGACCCAGGGGTGACTCTAGAATGCGTTTGTACGATATGGGTATCAAATGAAAGGTATTAATGAGTATTTTAAAAGGGAGTGACCCTTAGTTCCATAGTGGACGCCCGTTTCGAGATATCGCCATAAAGGTGGACCCAGGGGTGACCCTAGAATTTGTTTGTACAATATGGGCATCAAACGAAAGGTGTTAATGAGTATTTTAAAAGGGAGTGGGCCTTAGTTCTATAGGTGGACTGCCGTTTCGAAATATCGCCATAAAGGTGGACCAGGGGTGACTCTAGAATGTGTTTGTACGATATGGGTATCAAATTAAAGGTATTAATGAGGGTTTTAAAAGGGAGTGGTGGTTGTTGTATAGGTGGTCGCGTTTCGAGATATCGCCATAAAGGTGGACCAGGGGTGACTCTAGAACGTGTTTGTACGATATGGGTATCAAATGAAAGGTATTAATGAGTATTTTAAAAGGGAGTAATCCTTAGTTCCATAGGTGGACGCCGTTTCGAGATATCGCCATAAAGGTGGACCAGGGGTGACCCTAGAATTTGTTTGTACAATATGGGTATCAAAAGAAAGGTGTTAATGAGTATTTTAAAAGGGAGTGGGCGTTAGTTCTATAGGTGGACGCCGTTTCGAGATATCGCCATAAAGGTGGACCAGTGGTGACCCTAGAATTTGTATTGTCTTTTAAAAGGGAGTGGTAGTTGTTGTATAGGTGGTCGCCTTTTCGAGATATCGCCATAAAGGTGGACCCAGGGGTGACTCTAGAACGCGTTTGTACGATATGGGTATCAAATGAAAGTTATTAATGAGTATTTTAAAAGGGAGTAATCCTTAGTTCCATAGGTGGACGCCGTTTTCGAGATATCGCCATAAAGGTGGACCAGGGGTGACCCTAGAATTTGTTTGTACATATGGGTATCAAACGAAAGGTGTTAATGAGTATTTTAAAAGGGAGTGGGCCTTAGTTCTATAGGTGTGACGCCGTTTCGAAATATCGCCATAAAGGTGGACCAGGGGTGACTCTAGAATATGTTTGTACGATATGGGTATCAAATGAAAGTGTTAATGAGGGTTTTAAAAGGGAGTGGTGGTTGTTGTATAGGTGGACTCGCTTTTCGAGATATCGCCATAAAGGTGGACCAGTGGGTGACCCTAGAATTTGTTTGTACAATATGGGTATCAAAGAAAGGTGTTAATGAGTATTTTAAAGGGAGTGGGCTTAGTCTATAGGTGGACGCCGTTTCGAGATATCGCATAAAGGGGACCAGGGGTGACTCTAGAATTGTTTGTACGATATGGGTATCAAAGAAGGTGTTAATGAGTTTTTAAAAGGGAGTGGGCCTTCGTTCTATAGGTGTTCGCTTCGAGATATCGCCATAAAGGTGGACCAGGGGTGACTCTAGAATATGTTTGTACGATATGGGTATCAAATGAAAGGTGTTAATGAGTATTTAAAAGGGAGTGGGCTTAGTTCTATAGGTGGACGCCTTTTCGAGATATCGCCATAAAGGTGGAGCAGGGGTGACCCTAGAATTTGTTTGTACAATATGGGCATCAAACGAAAGTGTTAATGAGTATTTTAAAAGGGAGTGGGCCTTAGTTCTATAGGTGGACGCCGTTTCGAGATATCGCCATAAAGGTGGGACCAGGGGTGACTCTAGAATTGTTTGTACGCATATGGGTATCAAACAAAGGTAGTTAATGAGTATTTTAAAAGGGAGTGCGTGCTTAGTTCTATAGGTGGACGCCTTTTCGAGATATCGCCATAAAGGTGGACCAGGGGTGACTCTAGAATTTGTTTGACGATATGGGTATCAAAGAAAGGTGTTATGAGTATTTTAAAAGGGACGTGAGGCTTAGTTCTATAGGTGGACGCCTTTTCGAGATATCGCCATAAGGTGGACCAGGGGTGACTCTAGATGAGTTGTACGATATGGGTATCAAAATTAAAGGGATTAATGAGAGTTTTAAAAGGGAGTGGGGTAGTTGTATTGTGAAGCGTTTCCAGATATCGACCAAAATGTGGACCAGGGTGACCCAACATCATCTGTTGGATTACCGCTAATTTATTTATATATGTAATACCTGCCAAGATTTTAAGGGTTTTTATTTCGCCTGCAGAACTTTTCATTTCTTCTACTTAATATGGTAGGTGTCACAACCATTTTATAAAGTTTTTTCTAAAGTTATATTCGCGTCAATAAAACAATCCAATTACCTTACATTTTTCATCCCTTTTTTCGTATTTGGTATAGAATATGGCATTTTTTTCATTTTTCGTATTTTCGATATCGAAAAAAGTGGGCGTGGTCATAGTCAGGATTCGTTCATTTTTCATACCAAGATAAAGTGAGTTCAAGTAAGCACGTGAAACTAAGGTCATTAAAGATATGTCGATGTTTTGCTCAAGTTATCGTGTTACGGCCATGCGGAAGGAAGACGGACGACTGTGTATAAAAACTGGGCGTGGCATCAACCGATTTCCGCCCATTTTCACAAAAATACAGTAACGTATAAATTCTATACCCTACCAAATTTCAAAAAGTATTGGTTAATTTTGTTCGACTTATGGCGATAAAAGTATCATAGACAAATTAAATGAAAAAGGGCGGAGCCACGCCCATTGAAAATTTTCTTTGATTTTTTGTATTTTGTTGCACACATAATATCATTACTGGAGTTGAATGTTGACAAATTTACTTATATACTGTAAAGATACTAAATTTTTGTTAAAATTTTACTTAAAAAAAATTTTTTTTTAAAAGGTGGTCGTGGTCCTTCTCCGATTTTGCTAATTTTTTATTAAGCGTACATATAGTAATAGGAGTAAGTTCCTGCCAAATTTCATCATGATATCTTCAAACGACTGCCAAAATTACAGCTTGCAAAAATTTTAAATACCATTTTTTTTCGATCCTGATATTTTGATATATGGAGGTCTATATCTATCTCGATATCCTTACATAGTGTACAGACACAACCGTATCCAATCAAACTTAATATACTCTGTGAGCTACTGCTCAACTGAGTATAAAAACGCCACAGAAGATCTTACTTCCTACCCGGCATTGAGTCATGGCAGTAAATCGATCTTGAGGATCAGGGTCTGCTAATGGCGGTCTTATGTCGATGACTTGGAATTATGTTCAGGGACAAATTTCTAAATACACTGAGGGACGTTTTACAGGCTATACCTGGGTGTTTGTACTATCATGCGTGCGATCATAACCACAAGTCAAGCTTCATCCCTGGCAGGAAATACTCACTGTGCGCCGGCGATTTTTGTTGTCACATTCACACACTCATATTCCTTCAAGGAAGAATGGAGTGGGGAGGTTAATATGTGACGTGAGCCTAGCGAACTATTCTCGTGCATGGATCGCGGCTTAATGGGAGGTTGGAGTGGTAGTATCTAGCCGTGGGCTCTGTGGTGGCCAGAACTAGAGCTTCCGATCACTGCAGCGTCTTCATGATCTGGAGATCGTCGCTATAAAAAATAAACAATACATCTACTCAGATCAGTCATGGCGACTATCATAGTGCCGAAGCTCTGCACTATGAGGTCGGGGACTGCGGGGGATTGCTTGACTTTATTTACAGTGGCATCTAACTACTGTTTGATACAGATTATCCTAGCTCCAGGGCATTAGAACATCCCTGGAAACTGTCAGGCTGATATCATTGGCCCATGCAGGCACTGCCAGTGTATGCTTTGGGATTTATCCGAGAGCCTCTGTTAACTGCAAGCGTTCGGCGGAGCTATTATGGTTTACAAAATCTCATTTATCCATGGTTATTGGAGTTTTAACTGTGGTACTTCAAAATAGGGATGCATGTGGTATGCTTTAATACACTCAAAAGCCCCAGCTGTGTTGGCTGCATGGAGGGCGACGAAGTGAAAACATCTAGTTCATTATCGTTAGCTGTCCAGCCTTTGCAAGAGCGAGGCGTAAATATCACGGTCGAGATGTATTCGACTCTCTGGAGCATATTTCCAAGATCGATGTGTGCCTTATTCGTAGCTTTATCGTTGCCATTCAGCAAACAGTTTCACCGTTAGAGTATGTGGTAGCAAAACAGACCAATACAAAAGTGTTCAAGTGAGCTGTTCTTTAATGCTACTGTGCTACTCAACTTGTATTATCTTTAACTTAACCTAAGGTTGTTTTCCGAAGCGGCTCAATTACTTTTAATGAAGTTTGGTATGTACACAGTTAATTAAATCAAAAACTTTTTATCTAAGCTTTGTCACTTAGCTGCCTTTATAATGTTGCCACCAATTTTAAAATTTTTCAATGAAAAAACCTTAGAACCAATGGCCACGCAACCCCATTTTACCCTACATTTTTCATAGATTCTCCCAGCAACTATATAATCTGGCCAGAGAAGAAAAAACTGATATTAGCACCGTTTTCATGGCAGAAAATTAGCGCTCTAAAAAGTCGACTGTAAATATCGTGAATGTGAAGATCACAAAAACTTTTTCCACAAATAACTGTTCCACTTTCTATGGCTTTCAAAATCATCGTTAATTGGCGCTTAACCACTTAAGCGATTTTGGCCGTTTCGTACCAAGTCACGTCAGCTATCCCTGTTTCGCATAACTGGCGCCAATATGGAGCACCAAGGGAGGGCAAGTCTTCCTCCGAGCAGCGTCTTCGTTCATTCGAGTAACATGACCTAGCCAGCGAAGCTTTTGAGTTTTCTTCGCTGCACTATAGTCATATCTGCGTAAAGCTCATTCAGCTCATCATTATATCTCCTTCGATAATCGCATTCGGCCCACGGACAGGACAATAAATCTTCCGGAGATCTTCTATCTATCGATACGGTCCATGATTCCTACACCACATGTATGATGAGCGACTTGTTGAGCGGTATTTTTGTTCGTCGTGAGAGGACTGAAAAATAATTGCCTACTCAGTCCAAAGTAGAACTTGCTGGCAAGAGTTATTCTCTGTTTGATTTCTAAGCTGACATTGTTTTTGCTGTTAATTATGTCTCTCTAGTAGACAAAATCGTTCACAGTCTCGAATTTAGGAACGAATGCGCCGACTCTTTCTTGAATGACAGCAAGTACTTCGTCTTGTCCTCATTTACCGCAAGACTCACTTCTTCTGCTTCTTCATCTAATCCCGAGAAGGCAGAACGCACAGCGCGTTTGTTCGGGTCATTAATATCAACATCATTAGCATAAGCCAGTAATTGTACGACCTTATAAAATATAATACCATTATGGTTAGTTCTGCGGCTAGCATTGTCTTCTCCAGTATTATATTATAGAAGTCGCACAAAAGGGAGTCGCCTTGTCTGTAGCCTTGTTTGTTTTCGAATGACTCGGAAAGGTCCTTCCAATCCTTATAGAGCTGGTGGTGTTGCTCAACGTCATTTGGCATATCCTTATTAACTTTGCAGGTAACTTAAACCTAAACATAGCAGATTCTTTTGGTGCTGTCAAATGCTGCTTTGAAGTCGTCGAAAAGATGGTGAGTGTCAACTTTTTTATCGTGAGTCATCTCCAGGATCTGGCACATCAGTTTGTTTACTATGGGCTTCAGTCGCAGAGTACGGTAGATAGAACCTCATACGAGATAATTAGCAGGCTGATTCCGCGGTGATTGCAGCGGTTTCTATGGCTTTATCGTATTTTGTGTTGACTCTGAAATTCCAACTCTAAGCTTTGCAAGAAATATTCTTTAATGTGGTCAGCATTTTTTGCTTTGTTGTTATTTGATGCGCTATGGTGGCCATGAACTAAGTACTTCCCTGTCAGCTGAATCTCTGTGCACTATCCAGCCATATTCAACTGTCCCTTTTATTCAATCTGAATCAAAATTTCTTATTTCATTTCAAGTTCACTTTGCAACCAGTTAATTCATTCACTGGGTAGCGCATGCACTTGTGTTCGAACGAAGATTTTTATGTTCGCTAAAATCCGCTTCTACATGAATGAGCAACAAAAAAGCCTCGAGGCACAGCATCCGCAATTGATACACTTGTTTTGTAGCTCGCTTTTTAAGTGGGTAAAGTGCATTTATATAAATGTACCTGTACATTTGTATCTAAGTACTTGCATGTGTATTGCATATTATGTACATATATATCTAGGACATTTTACACGTTTGCATTCATTTAAGAGTAATTTTCACACGCTTTTACTTACGATTCAAATTTCCATTTCACATTGATTCTTGCAGCGGAAGTGAGTCTGTGTTTGTAATATATTGCCGGAAACGCAGATTATTCCCTTAATCTCCGTTCGTGCGCTTGAGTTCCTTAGCACTTAGCAGCATTGCAACAACTTATTGCACTTCGGTTGAATGACAAATCGACGGACAAATGCATGCATTAACTACCTAATAGGGTTAGGTTTAGTTGAGCTGGCGGTCCATGAGACTTCACATAGACTGAATCAGTTTGAAAGAAGTTTTTTTAACCAAACAGAAACCCTACCAAAACCAAGACCTATGTTAAAAAAAAGTTCGTCCTCTTGGCGAATAATGTACGCTTTCTAGGACCTATCCTACTTGCTGCTTTTATATCTGATAGCTGTATCACTGCTGATAGCTGGAGTCTTAGTCCGGCGAGCGCAGAGCAGGAGCACAAAACGGTCGATTGTTTTTCTCACCAATCCGCACTAAATTGAAAACATGTGACATAATTTGAAAGCATAAACCCAAAGTTAAGGTTATAAGACCTGTATATGATTTTCGATACTTTCCAATCCCGCGCTTGGGTCAAGCCTTTCCTGCTTAGTCGATCATATGCAAGCTTCTAGTGATACGCTATTTTTGGCTAGCTCATCTGCTTTTCATTCCTATCTACTCGCATTTGTTTTGGGGCCCAATATAGGTAGATGTTTACTTCGCCTATCCCTATTCTTTCCGTGCATTGCTTACACTCTGACACACTTTTAGATGGTGGGTACATGCTAGAATATTGCCTTAATCGCCGCTAGGCTGCCAATGTAACTAAGTAAGTTGACGCGTCTGCGGCTTCAACTTGAGCTTCCACCACAATTTACTGTCTTCAATGATTTCTAGCTATTTTGTACGTGATTTCTCTTGCAGGGTCAACCATCCAAGTTTGGGCCTAGTCTAATTTGGGACCTAATAGGTCTTAGTTAATAAGACTATATCCGTGTTGTCCGTTGGTGGCCAACACCACATTAGATGCCCAGGTATGTATACCCTAAAGCGCCCGATCCATCAAATGGCTAATTGTTGAAAGGCACCTTCCGACTTATGACATCTGCGTACAGCGCGAAAGTTTGACTGGCCCCTTGTCGAGCCGCTTGAGTAGTATTTGATTGATAACCAGATGTGATAATACCCCGCCCTGCGCCAAGCCCCCGTCCACTGATTTCGTGGCCTCATGCAACCCGTATTGTGAAGTAATCTCGCTGCAATTCAGCATACAACCGATCCATCGAGTTAAGGCTGGATGTACTTTAATGTAATTAAGAGCATCCATGATCGCTCATCTAGAGACATCGTCGGAAGCCCCGGCAATGTCCAAAAGGACTCCTAAGGCACACTCCTTATATACCAAGGCTTTATCTATGCTTAGAACTCCCTATATAGTGCTCTATGATCGAAGTGTAAGTACTGTATGTTGGCTTTTCTGCATTATCTCCCGGTGGGGAATGTGTTTCTTCACTAATACGTAACAATTCTCCGTCCTCTTTCTTTATGAATATTTATTACATTTATTCGGCTTTCGTGAATCGCTCTGTTTCCCTGGAGCACTAGATATTCATACAGTCATTTTCCCCCATAAAGCTATCATAGCCCTGGAAATAGCACGTTGTAGATCCTCAACAGATCTCAATACTCGTCCCTACACGCTTTGTTTTCCGCGTCCTTTGCAAGCTAAAACATTTTTCACGCGCTTTTCTATGAAGACTCAGCACATTCCTCCACAGTGGCAACTTTTCTTTTATTCTGAATCTTTTTAGTTATACGCAGTCCATAAGCGTCTTTGACGGAAAGTCATTAGATTCCTCCATTCCTTTATATTGGCAATCTCTTTGGGTTGTTCCAGTTTTGTTCCTACATATTTCTAGAACTTGGACCAGTTCGTTGACTAAGGTTTCTAAAGATTCCTCCCTTCTCTATCCTCTTTATTGGGATGTTGAAGCTGATATAACATGGATGGCCTATCAAGCACCCTCCAATCATACCTTGATATATCACGTTCAGAGCTAAATATGGCAACAAGAACTTTGCTGGAAGTTGGACCAGCATACGTAGGGACACTACTCTTGCTATCTATCTGCAAATTATAATAAGATAATTAAAAAAAACATTTTTCTAAATTAAACGGTTTATTGTAAACAATACTTACATGAAGTAATAATACTAAAAGCTAGAAAATAATTAGGTAGGTCCTAGGTACTAGTCATCACACTCCTCATCAATCTAGGGCGTTGATCAGACAATTAAATAAAAGCGTTGGACGCGTGAAATTTCTAAAAATGTGAGGCGTAGCATAACCATATTAAGGTTCAGTTGGTCTTATATATGACTATCAATAGGAATTGACGCGTCCAACGCTTTTAATTAATTGTCAGATCAACGCCCTAATTTAATTGCCTATTATTTCTCATTCTATTTAGTTCATTTAGTGACTCATTATTACAAGGACTCTTTCCTGACAATTTGTTACAAAATAAGTCCTCAATACATAATCCTTCCAAAGACTTTAATCGACTCTGCGCACGTATGCTTGTTCCTCCTCGAACTCCAGAATATTTTGATGTCACTTCTACAGGACTGTATGTAATATTTGTTCCCAAATACCAGCCAAATCGGACATCATAGGTCGCTTTTATTCATGTATGTGTTATGTGTTCCAAATATGGACCAAATCGGACGAAAAATACGATTTTTTTGAATATCTCGATCCTTGCGCCACCTAGCGGTGTGATTTTTTCATATGTCGCTTTCCATTCTTGTATGTATTACGTGTTCCAAATATGAACAAAATCCGACCACAAATACGATTTTTTGAATATCTCGATCCTTGCACCACCTAGCGGTGATATTTTTTATAGGTCGCTTTCCATTCTTGTATGTATATGTGTTCCAAATATGAACAAAAGTGGACCACAAATACGATTTTTTGAATATCTCGATCCTTGCGCCAACTATCGAAGTTTTTTTTTCCTTATTATTGCATTGTCATCGGGTTCTGAACTATATTCCAAGTTTCAAGCTTGTAGCTTATAGGGAAGTAACTTAAATTTCAATTACAAAATTCGTGCCGGCCGTCCACCCTGTCAAGTCTTTTAGATAATACCGTTTAACAAAATATAGACCCGCCCCTTGCCCACGCATTGTCGTGCGCATTTGCATCCGCACCTATGACCAACCCCCTTTGTGCCCTTCCTCTTCAACTAGTCCCTTGCACTCCCCCGTGGTTCCTCGGCAGTATGAGCCTTAGAGCAGAATGCCAGTATAAATGACTGCTTATTCTTCTGATCGAGGTCCTGCCTATTTGAGTGTAGCTATTTTTTAACCATTATTGCAGTTCGAACTCTCCCATCCCATTTGGCGTAGTAAACGCCAAACCCGCTCGCGCTGAGCCCAGAAACCTTTCCTCCAAATGAGAGCCATGGTTCCTCGATCAGTGCCACGTTAAATGAAAACTTACAAAGTTTTTTATGGTTCTAGAGATAGAGAATACCCTACTTCAAAATTCAAATTTCCATTTTACTCTTGTTATTCGTATTTATAAAAAATGCGAAACTCTGTCATTGAATTTTTGAGACAAAATTAAAAATTGCACGTCACATTTGTTTATTTATTGTTTTTCTAACCAGATCAGTTTTGAAATTTGCATTCGTAATACGAGTGAAAACAAAAGCATAAAGAACCCTAAATGTCATTTCAATGCAACTGAGGCGCTGCATATGGATTGGTAAGATGAATTTTGGTTTCAGTTTGTTCAAAATTATTTATACCAAAACACACTTTTGTGTATATTATATGTTATTGTCAATTGTTGCAGTACTTTTGGTGGTGATTTTGCATATTTCAAGTACAATTCCAATACCGTTTCGAAGTGACGAATATTATTATTTGGATCCCGATATGGAGGATGATATGGATTATATGCAGACTGCCGATTTTGCTGATGCGGATTATAGACCAAACGATGCTGAAGCTGACTCTGATATGTAATTCTACCTCGTTCTGCTGAAACGACAACAGAGTGTGGTGCGAGAAAATGCTATATCTATGTTTGGTCAAAGCTTCCAAATCATGCAGGTTTTTATTTAATTTTTAGAGACGGAACCGCCAAATCATACAGAAGCTCACTCTGCACATAGTCCGCATGGTTCAGGACCCACTACATGCATAGCCATTATACCGGGTAGGCCTATGCAACCAGGCTATCCGGCACAGCCAATACCTCCACAACAAACCGGTCAACCATCGCCGCCTACACAGCCGCCTCAACCAGCACAACCACAACAACCACAGCAACCCGCAGCAGCCACAACACCACCGCAGCAGCCACAGCCCCAGCCGCAACCGCCGCAGCAACCGCCCCCACAATCACAAATACCTCCACCGCCACGACCACCGCCACCAACAACATCACCTGTGCCTCAGACAACTATAAAGCCAGGTAAAACCACAACATCGAAAACTACTACCACGACAGATGAGGAGACAACTTGTGTAGACGAAGAGCCCACAACCACAAGCACAACATCTAAACCGACGTCATTACCATATCCGTATTCGCGCCCAATGAAGCTACCACTTGTACCGCTGTAAAAAATGGTGCGGGTGGTAAGAGTAATGCTAGCTTAGACGATATTTATTTGTCAACGAATGCTGTTTATCCTGGAATCTCAGAGCAGGAAGGTAAGACGCGCGCCTTACACTCACTTGTACACACTTGTATGTGGCACAAGCGCGCGTACAACTGGAAGCAATCGAAATTAAGAAAGCACAAGCCGTTGCTAATTCAGCGCAACAACAGCTCGAAGAAGCGGCAAATCATGTGCGTAGCGTGACGGCGGCATTACAAAATGCCCAACAAGAAGTCGCCTCGGCGGCGATACGTGCACAAACAGCGCAATTGCAATTAGCGGCACATGATCAATTGTTGTTTGCAGCGCGTCAAGATGTCGATGCGTTGTCATCACAAATGGTCGGACTGCAGGCGGCCGAAGGTATTGCGGTGCCTACGGTGAAATTTGATATTGGCAATTTGCTCGACAAGCTGAAACAGCCATTACCAGCAGCCGAGCTTCCGACTGCTGTGCCGCCAGTGATTTCGCAGGAGGCAGCTCCACCAGATCGGGCGACGGTGTACGATGACTATGATTACGATTAAGCTTGAAATATGCACTTTATTCCCACCATCTAATATATATTTTTTCGTCATTGAATATGTACTATGTATATTTTTTGAAACTGTATTTCTGTAACTCAATTTGTACTGTTATGTGCGCTTCACTTCATAAAGGAAGAGTGTTTATTGTATTTTCGATTATTTTATTTTCTTGTATAAACTTATCAATAACCACAATAAATGTCAATAATAATATACGATTAAGTGTCTCGAATTCGCTTATTTATCTGGTAAGCTGCTACCCGACACCCTGCGAAAGTATACTAGAGTTCCGACAAAAGCTTGACTATATCGAGAACTCGGCCCGAGAAATGGACGAAGCAGTAATCATAGCAGGAGATTCAAAATCCATTGAGTGGAGAAGGATGACGAAGATGAGTACTGGACCAGGCTGCGAAGAAACAATAGCGGATATCACGAAGGCATCTGGAAGTATATCGGGAGCCATACGACAGTGCTTAAGGACTTTAGACGAGCATGTTAAACCTACAAATAAGCCTATGCCAATGCCAGCAAATTAGCGTTAGAAATAGAAAAGATAAGGCGAAACGTCCAACCCTTAAGGCGAGTGTATACAAGGGCAGGACGCTTGGGACAAGGTACTGTCGAATTAAAGTTGTACAAGAAAGGAAAAAGCAACTGAAGACCGCTATTACTAAGGCAAGGAGATTCGAGTAGATGTCAATAAACTCTTGTGGCCTGCACTACAAAATAGTACTTAATAGAATATGAGCCAGAAACTCGGCACCGAAGATAGATACGGTTGTAACGGAAAATATAAAAAGCACCTACACTCGAAATAACGGAGGTTAGTGACGTCGACATAAGCACACTTGAAGAACCTCTGCCAATTACTTGAGCAGCGTAACAACTTGCAGCAAGAAGCTTGAAAACCCTAAGGCCCCTGAGCCAGATGATATACTGACAGCAGCCATTAAATAAATTGCAAAAATGAGTCCAGAGGTCATGCTGGATATTTACTAAGCATGCCTTAAGGACGAATTGTTCCCAGACTCTTGAAAAAAGCAGCTGCTTGTGTGGTTGGCAAAGGCAAAGAGGACCTAAATTTACCACCATACATGCTCGACACGGCTGGTAAATTGGACACACGTTGGGGGCTGTCACCCTTGTAACATGGCTTGAGAACAGCAAAATGCCTTTCCACGCGTTATACGGGATAGCGGGGTAATGCTAAGCTGTCCTCATTGCAGCCCTAGATGTCAAAAAAGCTTTCAACAGCGCGAGTTGGAAAGACATGCTGGTCTTCTTAGAGTAGCAAATCCCAACCCCTTGCTACTAACAGCACGTCATTAGAAGCTATCTCAGTCAGTTAAAAAAGCATTTACCACTGGAAGTTGGCCTTGAAACCTTCTCTGGAAATATAAAATTAAGGAAGCAAGTCCACTATTTAGGAGTAAGGTTAGACCCTCGACTATCAGATTATACGCCAAGTCAACATACGACCGAGAAGCATCTAAGAAGGTTGATGGCAAACATCGAGAGACCAACAGAAGGCAAAAGGAGACTGCTGATGGACATAACCCTATCCACGTTTCAGTACGGCACCAAACTGTGGGCAAAAACACTTCAGAAAAGAATCGCTGTAAGGTTCTAACATCTGTACAGCCAACAGCAGCTATGAGAGAAGTCTTCGCATCGCATCAGGACCAGCCGTACAAGTGGACAGGGTAGATCCTGATGAGTATGCAATCGCAATTGTACCTGCAATCCAGAGCAGTAATAAAATCTTCAAATCTCTTGCCGGCAGCATTTCGGGTAAAGATAGAGAGACACTCATTACCACTTACAAAGCAATTGGCCGGCCGCTAGTATGCTACGCGTCCCCGATATGGTCGTCGAGCCTAAAGGATACTCATTGAAAGAAACAACGCTCTCAGAACTGCTACGGATTGTCTTCTTATGTCCTCAAAACACCTTTACACATTGAGACGGGAGTACTCGCCATAGGGGTGAGAAATGAAATACTGAACAAACAGTTGCTGCTGAATACCCAGAAGCATGGGCATCCCAACAGGCATCTTACTGAAGAGGCCCCGCTTCCCAGGGACTTAAGAAATCATGTCCGCAAGTATTATGAGGAAATACAGCACCTCAAAACTCAGCCGTATGATGGAAAAGACCACTAAAAACAAAAACGCATCGGAGCTCTATGCTAGGCATTGCAAAAAATGTGTGTCCTTCTTGTAACGTGTCCCCACACTACTCCAACCATCTTTTCAATTGTAATGTGGAACCATCGCATTTAATACCCCTCTCATTCTGGTCCACCCCTGTTGAAACTGCAAGTTTCCTCGGCCTCTTCGTTAGAGGATATTGATGACAATTTATGAGTGGTCGCAACTATGGATGGGGCAAAGTACTGCTACAACACCAACGATTACAATTGCCTACATATATGCGTTCATATACTGATTCTGAAATAAATTTACATTTTTATACTCAGCTGCGCAGAGCTCACAGAGTATATTAATTTTGTTCGATAACGGTACCCGTAACGCATAAACTAATCGAGATAGATATAGACTTCTATATATCAAAATGATCTGGGCGATAAAAAGCATTTAGCCATGTCCGACGTCCGTCCGTCCGTCGCCTGTCTGTCCGTGAACACGATAACTTGAGTAAATTTTGAGGTATCTTAATGAAATTTGGTATGCAAGTTCCTGGGCACTCATCTCAGATCGCTATTTAAAATGAACGAAATCGGACTATAACCACGCCCACTTTTTCGATATCGAAAATTTCGAAAAAACGAAAAAGTGCGATAATTCATTACCAAAGACGGATAAAGCGATGACAACTTGGTAAGTGGTTGACCTTATGACGCAGAAATGAAAAAGTGTAAAATTTTGGACAATGGGCGCTGGCACCGCCCACTTTTAAAAGAAGGTAATTTAAAAGTTTTGCAAGCTGTAATTTGGCAGCCGAGTATGTAATGTTCGGTTACATTCGAACTTAGCCTTCCTAACTTGTTTATTATATGTTAGTGGCATGTCAATTCCATAGCCAATTCGCAAATGCAAGTATGATTAAAGCTGAATAAATTACAGTATTTTTTTAAGAGGATTTAAACTGTTATGTGAAAATTAAAGTAAAAACTTTACTATGAATTAATAAATAGCTTGCTATGCTCCAAAATGCATATTGGATGCGAGCCAACTTAGGTAAAAAGAAATATTTCAAAAAACGAAGTTGCTTTACAAGTAAACATTCTCATTAATTTTTCTTTTCAAAATGCACAGAAATTCTGCTTAAAAAATCGATCAGCCTCTAAAAATGCAAGACAAATATGCAAGACCGTTTAGCTATATTTATGAATTATTAAAATTAGTTTGGCAAAAAAGTAAATGAAGAGTTTGACATATTTGTATACCTCGCTACTCTTTCCCCGTAAGGTCTGGTATGGGGTTAAAAAATGTTTGTTATGTAATAGATTTATTGAAGTGGTTGAAATTGTAGTTTTATTTGTAGATTTTGGTGCGATTTCTCCTTTACAATCTAAATTATGCGAGAATTTGTGATAAGACAAAAACAAGTTGATAACGTAAAAGCCTAGGTTTAAGTGAATGACTAAACTGCTTGGAGTGGAGAAATCGGCCCTTAGTATTGTTGAGATTATTCTCTTATTAAGGGAATTCAGGATTGTGTGTAAATGGTGTAGCATCATTGCATTGCATATTTTTTACAGTGCACTAGCAAAATACTCGGCTATGCCTTTACTACGTCGTTGCAAATATGCAACACCAAAAGCCGTAGTTAAGTTTGTCGATACTGAATAGCGAATCATCAGCTGTCAGAACAAAACAAATAATGCAAAGAAATGCGATCCGTAGCTTATATTTGCTATAGCAACGTTTCCAACGTCAAATACACAAAATTCTGAACTCCCTTAATGTGATATTTTCTTTTTTAGTTTGTGTATATGTATGTGGATGTCTTATTTTAAAATGTGCTACAAAATAAAATAATTTTTTTAGCATCTCAAGTTCATAGTTGGACACAGTGCAATAAATTTTTAAGTGCCGTGAACATTTTAATACCAAGAAAGATTTGAGAGGAAGTGCAAACATAGTGGACGATATTTTTTTTTACTAATAAATATTTAGTTTTAGTGAAAATTTAATTTAAAAGCACAGTGCCCAACTATGATGAAAATGAAAATAACTATATAAGAAAATTACATACATACATCTCTAACAAGTTTTGCTGTCAAACAAAATTAACGCAATGCTGTTTTGTGAAATAAATTGAGAGTTAGAGAGCTGCCTTAAACCAGAAAAAAATTGACAAAATATTCAGGACTTATCATGGCCATGGTATGGTGGAATCACCAGGTGAAGTAAATAAAAAAAGACGGAAGATGTACGCTATCTGAAACGGTAGTGATGTATTTTCGACGGTCAGAAGAGGGTAAAATTTTTACCCGCTTGAAAGAAATAGGAGTAGAAAAATAAATACCTTGCTACGAAAGCCATTACAGAAATTGCTGTTTTCAGCATATCAGTGCCACCTAACGCCAATGCAAAATGGAATACAAAGGACCAGTGCGAGTTAACATTACTCTTAGGATCGAATAAAAATAAAAAATTCAATTTGGCCACTTTAACTGACCTCAATTTCAACTGTAGTTGAAACTTTCATTGCAAAACTGGACATAAAAGAAACATGTGTTATTCATAGAAAGTACATACATATGTACGTCAGTTATTTAGTTGTACTTTTCTGCCTGTGGCGGAACTTAAATGGGTTTCGGGTTCGATGAAAAGTTTTACAGTCACACTTGGAAGTGATCGTGATAGTCTTAAATGTGCTTCCTCCCTTAAAATTCATTGACATATTCATCTGCTTTATTGATTTCTCGTTGAGAGTCGGAATTAAAAAAGATGCTCTTCTAATATATAACAACAAACTTAATCAGAAGATCCCCCAAAAATTCTTAACAGTTGAATTCATGATGTATTATTAATGTTACCAAGTTGTTATTTACCAAAATATGTCAGGGGAAAGACTAGCCCAGCGGTAGTCGGCGTAGAACGATAAGATGCTGATCCGAAACGAGCTGGATTCATATTTTCTAAATAACAATCGTTAAGTGTAACATTCCTCTAATCTTACTGTTCTTATTTTTTGGGCTAAACAGCAACAGTGAGTTACAATTTTTTGTATATTTAGCATACCACTGTTTAGCCGAAGTTTTTTTCAAAATAAGGTATAATACGATAATTTTGTGGTTCTTGTAGGAATAAGCAAAACATTCTTCGAAAGTCTTTACTAGTACTGTACAGGGGAAAATCCTTGGTTGAATATGACGTGAATGCAAATAATTTGCCCTTTTCAATTTTTTTTGGGAACAAATTAAACAAAAGTATATAATGATATCCAAAAATATGGAAGTATTAGTTTAGCACGGCTTTACTTGTGGAAGAGAACACCAAAGATACTCTAACTGATGAATTTCTGTAATTAAATCCAGTAAAGGTCCATCGATATTCATCTCATAGTTTATGTGAAAAAAGTACTAAAAGTGGCATATTTTACTCCTGAAAAATGCAAAAAGCAACACTTTTCTGGGACAACATTGGTGAAAAATTTTAGATAGCCGAATGACAGAACAAAGAAGAATTTAGAGCGAGACAATTGACGGCTTAGTTCGCCTGGTTATTCCACCATGATCATGGCTCAATTATATGTTGGCTCATATCATCAGCTGATTTTATTTTTTTTATTTCATTGGTATAGGGACTGTCAAAATGAGATGGTAAACGTAAAATTGTCAATAATTTACTGCCGTGGTGATCAATTTTTTGTAAAAAAATAGTTTCACAACGCTTTCAGCTATTTTTCCAGTAAATGGATCTAATTTAGCGCATTATTTTCCAACAACACACAAGAATTGCAAAGTTTTATGTTTTCTCGCCATTCCATTCGCCTAACACCAACACGCAGATTTGGACCATCTGAACAAAGGTATGTTGTTGCTGTAGAGAAGAGCCAACCATATAATTGAACCATGGGACTTATGAAGTTGTTCACGGGATTTGTTATGTAACTCGACAGAAAGAAATTTATAGCATGATACAAAAAATGGAGGTAGTTCCATTTAGCGTGACGTTAGCCTCTTGAATTTTGCGGGGACGATGACAATTTCACCAAAAACAAGCTACCAGATTGAAAAATGTTACGAATTTTTCTAATGTTGATGGATTTCATATTAAAGAATACGACTAAATTACTTTCATAGTTATTTGAACTAAAAAAGACAAAAAATGAACCCCATGTCTTGGAAATATTTTAATACGAAATATCAGCCTAGAAAAGAACGTTTTTAATAAGTTTTTCGAGCTCCCGAAAATTTTTTTGGTGGAAAAAACATGGATCGAAGTATGCAAAACAAGGGAAGATAGCCTTCTTAAGTGTCCGTACGTTTGCACAGAACATTTTGACAAAACATACACGTTTGTCAATTGCTTGCTCAAAGGAGGTCCTTATAAACCGACGCCGCAATTTCTTGCTATATTGGCTACAAGTCCACCTTTTTTTTATTTTTTTTATATATTTATTGTATAATTCAAGCGTTGCGCTTTAGGAGGGAATTGTTAGACCATTTTTTAGGGAGAACATTACCCTGTAGCTCTGCAGGTTAGCCACTAGTTATGAGAGTGTTTTTGCCCGTTGTACCATGGGTCACCTTGGGGCAGCCCCGCCTATACACATTCTGTGCCCTTTTAGCATTGACATGGATGTGCAGACTTTGGAGGTACACTTTTTCTCAGCATGCCTTTAGAAATATCCACTGTAGCGGCATGATAATAGGGCCATGCTAGAACAACAGGATTTTTCATGTATTTTTTTTCTGTCTAGGGTCAAGCTGCCATAAGATATGAGTCATTAACCAATGTATGACCCATTACCCACATTTTTCAATAAAATTGCATGTTTTACTGTATTCTCAAAAGATATATATGCACATAAATCGGGCTAAAGCATATTATTATTGTCTCAGATGACCATAACGTTTTCATCCTAAAGGAAATTTTCCATCTCGAAAAACCACAATTTCGTCTTAAAGAGTAACGGCATGGCAACGCTTCTGGCAAAACGACAAACAGTATGAAACTTCAAAATCCCCAAATACGTCAAAAATTTTGAGTGGAACTACCTTCTTTTTTGTATCATGGATAGTATGTAACTTGACAGCTTTAGAAAAGCATTTCCATTCGAATCGAGCAACAGAATAAGGCCTCAGGTCCTATCGTTTTTCACAAAAGAAGTCATATAAATTTTGACTCTAAATCATACGATTTCCAATTCATCTACTTGCTAACTTCTCTTTCTTTTAAAACTTAACGAATAAGCAAAATTTTTAGAGCGGTATTTATACGGGTTTGAAAGAGGAAGAAGCACGCTAAGCAAATATGGATCAGGACTGGCAGCTTAGATCCTCGACACACGTATGTATGCAAACTTCCGCGACCCCAGAGAGGCTACTAAATGAAAGATCCGATACATAAGGAAACTCTAGGCTTTTTAATGAACAAAATATGAGCAGAAGAAATATATACCGGGTCGATTTAAAGCTGCTAAACATACAAACGCCCATGATGCTGTAGAAGACACAAAAATATTATTGGGAAAGGAACTAAAAGAAATTTGTCCTACATGTATACCTTACCACAAGTTCCAAAAAAAAGCTCGTCCACATGGAAGCACACCATGGTGGCTCTCATTCCAAAGTCGAGCAGGAGTGTAAATGAGTTGGCCAAAATTTCAGGTCAACGAATTTCATATCCCTTGTTTCCGAAACATTGGATGGATTACAAAACAGGTATATACTGTAAAAAATCAATGAGATCCCCATTTCCACGGTCTCAGCATGCGGACCTGAGCGGTAAGAAATTTTGTTTCCGCGAAATGGGGTGTACTAGTATTAGGTTTTAAGCAAAAATGAGGAGCCATCGCTGAAGAAGGGATACTCCTCTCTCTCTCTTTGCTGCGCATGACGCTGATATCCTCAACAAAAGTGGTGTAAATATTGTAGCGTACGCTAGCGATCTTGATTTCGAGAGCTTTTCCTTCTTCTTTCGGCGGGCACAGCTATTTCCAAAATTTGTTATTATACTTGCAAAATAAAGTTTGAGGGCAGCTTAATACTACCTGTCCGAGTAACAATGACATGATCGCAGCCCCATGCTACGTAGCTCTGAGCTTAAAGGCGCATGAAGGAAACTGTTTGCTTCTTTAACTGAATATCCATTATCTGGGCTGCGGATCAAAGAGGAATCTAGTAAAACGCATGTGGCAGACGACCTTGCATTTGGAGATATGCAGAGGGATATGAGAGAATGGGAAAAGGAAATAGGGATTGAAGGGGCTGTGTAGCATTCTAAGTCAATGCCAGCGCAGCTACTAGTTTCTCCAGCGTGATTGTCAGTTTCAACTACATGAGGCTAATCCTGTTAGAAATATTAATGTGTCATACACATATTTAGCAGGCGTGGTTCTCAAAGCCTCAAGGTTTTTACCATAAAATTATTCTCGAAATGATAAGTCCAGTAACTTGATAGTGCTATTTATCGGAGCATATAGGATCAATATCCGGCAAAGGACCATCAATATAGATAATACATCCTTAGGTGTAGCCAAGAGGGAAATTCGAAATTTGTGTGGGAACGCAGCACAGCGAAATGGAAGATTACCAAGAGATTTATGATATCAAGAGCAACATGGCTAGACTACAATATGAGAAACTGTAAATACGTACTACCAGAGGGTCAGATGAGCTTTTTCTGTGTGGTCTTGCTGTCCGGTTTTGGAAAATCTGTGAAGATTGTCGGACAAATGTTTAACAAATATTCTTGAGATTATTAAAAATTCTGGGCTGCTTGTGGATTATGTCCAATCTAACATTCGATTGGTTTTATGACATCAAAACAACTTAAAATAACAACTAAGGGACCTAAGTTCCAGTCTATCTAATGGTTTAGAAAGTCTTAATAAGCGCTTTTTCGGTTTCACCGAAAACGTGTACAATGTGTAATTTAATAGCGTTTTCCTAAATGCTCTCATTTTAAACTAAACATGTGTGCATGTGATTAAATTTTTGCAACAAGTATTTTGAACGATTTAACAAAACGAGAAACTTAATTAAAATGCAATTAAAATATTACAAAATTACAATGGTAGCTGTCACGAAGACGACTTTGCGTGCCAACTTTCGTAGTCACGTGACGTATAAAGAGATACAATAAAAGAGTAAATTTCACAACAAAGAACCTTCAGCTTCATTGAGCTGACGAGAATGTATTTATACATAAGACTGTTCCGAAAAGAAGGTGCACACTCTATTTAAACTTCTTGTTCGACGAGTTTGGTTTTCCTTCAATTCTCTTCTAATAGAAATAAGCATATTTGATTTAAGGCAGGAAGTAAAAGAATATAATCAAGCCTCATGGCTGTCCCCTGGTCGACGTTAGGTTAGGTTGAACTGGCCAGTCAATGAGGACCTCACATAGACTGATTGAGTCCGTAGTGTTACCAAAAGTTTGTTTTAACGACCAAACTGAAAAACCCTATCAAAAACCAGGACCTATGTTATAAAATAACTCCGTCCTCTTGGCAAATACTAGAAGCTTCCTAGGACTTAAACCACTTGCTGCTTCTAGATCTGACAGCTGTATCACTCCTAATAGCTGGAGTCTTAGCCTGCAAGTCCAGGGCACGAGCACAGAACGTGCGCGATCGTTTCCTCCTCCAACCCGCACTTCCTACATCTGCTATCACTGACCAAGCCTAATTTAAAGGCATGTGACGCCAGAAGGCAGTGTCCAGTCAGAATACCCGTCATGAGTCTACAGTCCTCTCTTTTTAATGATAGAAACAACTTTGTTAGTCTAAGGTTGTAAGACCTACACATAATCTTCGACACTTTACAACCCTGCGCTTGAACCCACGCCTTTCCCGCTTGGTCGATCATGTGCACCTCTCGCTTTCGCTTAATCTCGCCAAGTCTAGCTAGCCCTTTTTAGCTAGTTCGTTCGCTTTTTCATTCCCATCTATTCCCATATACCCTGGGACCTAATATAGATGTATGGTTCTCCCTGTCCCGATTCTCTCCAGAGACTGCTTACACTCTAACACGCATTTAGATGCTGTGCTTTGCGAGATTATTGCCTTAATTGCTGCTTGACTGTCAATATAAAAGTTAACACGGTTGCAGCTTAAGCTATTATCTTCCAGGGTTTCTACTGCATTGGTTACGGCTAATATTTCCGCTTGAAAACGCCACAGTAATCCGGCAGCCTGTAGGATCTGCTTATTTCCGGATTAGCACAGTATACCGCAGAGCCTACTTCTTCCACTACTTTGGAACCATCTGTGTGCACATGTATCGCCTCGTCCGACATTTGCGCACCCTTGCGCCAACCCGCCACCTCTATTGTGGCCTAAATATCCCCCTCGAAGCGCAGATAGGGAATCAGGTAGTCTGTTCGTCTTGTGATTGATGACGCTATACTACTATGGCCGTATGGTCGGCGCTCAAGCTGCCCCGAGGCAGTCGACGTACATGCAATCAAATCGACCACGTAGTGTTAGCCGGACGGCATGCCTCCAGTGTTTTAGATGTACACACGATTCGAGGACCTAACATTGACTCGGATCACTATCTCGTTGCAGCCAAAATATGCGTCCGCCTCTGCTCGGCTAAAAGAAAGGAACAAACAAAACGCAAGGAAAGTCAGACGTCCAAAAGGCTGCAATCGCAACAGGCTGCCAATGATTTCGCCACTCAATCCTAACACCTGGAATGCATGAGCAGAGAGAGCATATCCTTAAAGATCTTCATACTGCTGCCGAGGAAGAAATTGTTTACCGGCGAACAAGAAAAAACAACTCGCACCATGAAAAATGACGGCTTGCAAGTGAAAGGAAAAAAAAACGCTGCCAAAAGGGCTACGCTCAAAACGAATGCAACAAAAAGAGTGTTGATTGCTACCGCGAATTGAAAAGGGCAGCGAGACGCCTTTGCAGGTAGAAAAAAGCTGAGGAAGAAGACGTGAGTGCTAGGAGCTTGAGCTAGTAGCCAACAGGAAAATGCCGGCAAATTTCACCAAGATAATCGTAGACAAACAGAAGGTTTTAAGCCCAGTGAAAATTCAAATTCCTGTAAAAACAAAAGCCGTGACCTGGTGGGAAAATCCCCAAAAAGGAGCTGCCTATATACTGCTACGTCTGAATTTGGTTTGCCCGCGAAAGTCATACGTCTATGCAAGGAAAAGAGCTAGCCGAGTCGTTCGGAACTAATCGTGGTTTCATACAGGTTGGCCCTTATCGCGCGATTCCTTTAATTTGATGCTGAACTAAATTATTCTAGAACAATATTCTATAACAGCGTCAACTGAATGAGGATAAAACGAAGTACCTGTTTCCATTAAGCATTTGTACTTTGGCAACCACCTCACTGTTGGCAGCCATAATTTCGAAATAGTATAATACTATTTTCACACACACGGCTTATTGAATAATAAAGGCAGTTTTCTACATTAAGACGCTTATTGTGCTCAATCTTCCATACAAGTTTCGAATCTATAATTATTTCATTAGTAACTAATCGAATGCCTAATGAAGTCAAAAGCACAATGCAACTCTGTTGGCAGCGTTCAGTTTCTTAGTTTTCGGTGTGTTCAGTGCTCAAAAATGTCATTTGTCAAATTGTCTGTCATATAGCATTGTCATTTTATTCGCTTGACATTTCATCCTTCATACTAATCGAGCAGCTACTTATGTGTGAAAGCAAAAAATTTACGATTTCATTAGAAAGTGAAATGAGATCATTAAGTTTCTGTGTGAAAACAGTATAAGACTTCGTTTATTTGGGAACCAGCATTAACACAAACAACCGCATCAGTCTAGAAATCCAGCGAACAATCACTCTTACCAACTAATACAACCAAGGTGGCAACTGAAAAGTCAAGTCCTGTCTCGGAAAACGAACATCATGCTCCAAAAGTCACTTATAAATTCCTTCCTTCTAAATGTTGCAGAAGCATGGACCATGGCAACATCTTGAAAGACTTTTAGGCCTCTACGAGTCGGCGACGTAGGGGAAGCTGACTGCAAAAGACCACCTTTAAGTGGTGGAACTTCAGTATATTCCATCACGCCCAAGCGTTTAAGTAAGATTTCAAGTGAAGCTAACATACCAAATAAAAATCTACAAATATGCTCCGGATTTTTAACCTCAGCCTATTGACGAATCATTGGGAGATTGCAAGAAAAGTTAAAGGTGAACTATACGAGATTATGGCAAACACCAAAGGCCGTCATACCTTGTCAAATTTGGTTTCGAGGCAAACCGGTTTTGGCGTTGTGCCATCATCAGTGTCAATTTTCGGTCTAAACGAATCATTTCTATTCATGTAGGTCCCTTCTTCTTTCGCGCTTTTTATTCCCGAAACATTTGGTTTCCTGTTTTTGAAAAAAAACTTTCACTTACAGGACTTCCAGAAACATCATTTTTTTTATAAGTTTGGGCAATTTTAGCGTTTACTAGACCTAAATATACCACTTTCTTTGACATTGCTTTGCGTATAATGTGAGAGGACACCCACACACCTCGAGAAATAATTTATTCAAAGTATGTACATTATTTTCGGAACAGTCCCTATACAGATGTACACCGCTGCGATGTTTTTCATTACCACAATATTGTTACCTAAACACTTCAAAACCACTAATTGTTGCATGTGAAAAGTGTTGAATATCCAATAATGATGGATGTGCAACGATTGTAATGACTGTATGCTAAACTTTCATTGTATACGGAGTTATTTTTAGTTGAGGATATAAAAAGCCCCGTCACATAAGCAGTTTTTCATATGGATGTCTTTAACACAATCTTATGCATTATGAGTTGATTGCATTTATTTTTATGGAGAACGGCAGATTGAGCGACACTGCCACCATCTGATTGTTGCAAGCAAAGCATAAGAAGAAGAATTCGACATTTGCTTTGGCTAAAGGTGCTTTCACACTTTGCAGGTGAAATTATTTTTCCCACTTGCCGCTGATTTTCTATTGGACACAAAATATGTTAGAAAGTGTTTTTCTTGTATAGTGAGAATGTTTATAACAGTGTTTCGCAAAATTTTGTATGTGGATGGGCAAAGCGAAATAAATTTCAAATGACAAGTCTGAAGTCATGGCGATGCTACTGGAATGCATAAGATTACGTTGAACGCATCTACATGAAAAACTTCATTGCGGCTCGGCCAATAATTAGGGCCTCTCTAACCAAATAATAAGAAATGGTAGTAAATAAGCACATCTAAACGCTGTAACAAGAAAATATACAGAAACAACGACTTACTAGTTACGGTATAGCTTTCAACAATAGGGGGACTCATGTAACCGTATAAATGCCTTATAAAGTGTGTAAACGTATAAATTTATCTAGTTTACGCAGGAGCTGTCAAATTTTGTATGAAAAATCATTTACACAATTTGTATAAATTTACGCGCACATTTCATTGTGTAAACGCGGTAAACTCAAAGGAATGCAACCTTGCAGACATTACAGACGGCATTTTCATCAAAAATCTCCAACATCAGCAAGTAAAGGCGTTTTAGTTTTGATTTTTCACTTAATCCTGGTATTTTTTAATTTGTATAACAATCAAAAAAATTTTTTGGAAATAATACAGCTGAAAAACAATCAAGTTTATCAAGAGTATTACTAGGTGCGTTCATATAACCGTGTGTGTAAATGGATATAATTTTACACCTTATAAGTTTATATGCTATCATGAGTCCCCCTAATATAAACAACATAAATAAAACAGTGAATGGGTATGTGAAATAGATTAATTAATACAACTGCTAAACGTATACGACTATTAAAACGATCATAAAATATCAATGGAAGGATTTGAGTTATGTGTCAAAGTTTGAAAAGGCTTTTAACTCGATTTATATATGCACTAAAGTTCTAGTTATAATTATAATTACTTACTTAAGCATATGTACAAATTTTTAAATAATATGTTCTCAATATGTAAATTCTGCATGCTGTTATTGCGAATATCAGTATACTAGGAGTGTTTTTGCAAAATCACCGCCGGGAGGCAAGCCCGCTTAGAAAAACTTTTTACTAAATGAAAAAACTTGTTTCTAAATTTTTGATGTTGATTTGGTCGGGATGTTGTTGAAGATCCTGGATCTTGGTTGTAGTAAGCGGAGCACGCTACCACCATATCACGTCGGCTTAATAAGTACTTGTATCCACTATTTCACGTAATATCTCAATCAATCACGTTTTCAGTACTATTGCGATGTAAAAAATTTAATACGATGATGCATCGCCTAACACGATACCGACCTTGCTATGATTGAGAATCATCAACAAAAATGAAGGCCAAAAATGTTGTTTCTCAAGTTGAGAAAAAGATAGTTTGCAACTTGTACTCAAATGTGTTTATCTAATTGGACTCAAATTTAAGATTCCAATACTACAGTGCTTTCATGAAAATAAAATATGTATAAATAATTTGTATTGTATAAATCGTTTACTTCCGCAAAATTTTGCACAACTGTTGGCTTTGGTGATGCCACCTTGAAGAACATATTTTTAAATTAAATATCTTATATATTATTTCAAATAGCTGGTTTTATGTGCAGGTCCCTCTTATTTTCGTTTTTATTTGGAATCCAAATCTATTAATAAAGTTTTGGTTGTAAAGATGGAGATTTGTGCTAATTATCGAGCTTTGGCCATTATTGGTCGTAGTGCTTTTGTTTAGCTATATTTTATTAAAATAATTTAATAAAAATAAACGATTGTGAGCACACAAAGAAATCTAATTGTACTATGGCACTATTGTGAATATTTCATTAGAACTAACACTGCATTACCGGCAGTTGCTAATACTCGCCAGATGGCAGCGCAAGCGCATGTAAGTTTTTATTGATAGAACAGCAGATTTCTGTTGATATTTGATATGAGACTTTTGTATTTGGTGCGCAAGATGCGCACGGTCCGGCTAGTATTATATATATTCTTCGTTTTCCCGGATTTTTCATCCGTGAAGGTATACTGTCGGTTAGCACTTATGCCTACTTTCATGGAAATATGTACAGCAGTGAATACGAAAATAGCACTAACAATTTTTGTCGAACTTCGCCAACTAAATTCTTGTTTTAACTATCGATAATTGAAGAAACGACTTTCTATAAATTTCATAACTAAACTGAAAGTGCAAACCAATCTCAAAAATATTAAAACAAGTTGAAAATTCGGGAAATTTTTACGAAAATGTCGAGCTTTCTACTTAGAATGTTCCTCGTACTTGCACTTTGTGGGAAAAAAATTTATTGCGGTCCAAAACTGCATAACTTTAAGTAAATAGTTCGTCACTTCGTAAAATTGTCGCCAGTTTTCGAATTTTTCTGAAACATTTTTGGATTGGTTAACATAGCTCCAATTACAAATATCATGGACGGTTTTTTAGACCTAGTTTACCCATAACGGAATTATCTTCATTTTCGTGCTTAACTCCTGATCGTTAATGAAATAACTAGATTTGCCATATAAATTTTTTTTTGTCGATAATCGGTAATTATGAACAATTTCAGAGATGCGAATTTTTTTCTATAGAAAAAATACCACCTCTAGAGTGTAATCGCTTATTTATTATAACTTAAAAAAATTGATACAAAACGCTAAGAAATTGAACTAATGTAAAACGAAGTTAGGGTGCAGATTCGAAGAAGACTCATGGCATGATTATCGTATTGTGACGAATTTCAGTAGTTATCGATTATTTCTTGCCTCCCGTTAGCGTTCGAGTCACGGAACTCTCGAATAAAGAAACAAAATATAAATTTACAGCACTACTATTACAGTAGTGTAATACTGTTTTCACCCAGACGGCTTATTGAATAATAAAGGCAGTTTTCTACATTAAGACGCTTATTGAGCTCAATCTTCCCTACAAAATTCGAATCTATAATTATTTCATTAGTAGCTAATCGAATACCTAATGAAGTCAAAAGCACAATGCAACTCTGTTGGCAGCGTTCCGCTTCCGTTTCCGCTTCTTAGTTTTTGATGTGTTCAGTGCTTAAAAATGTCATTTGTCAAAGTAAATGTCATTGTCTACATGGCGGAACGATACAAGGTGGCCACATCGAACAGCTGATTATATCTTTTTTATTTGATTTGATACATCAACTACCGGCGCAGTACGATTTTGACATTTGTCCATCGAACTTACAAGTACATGGAATTTTTTTATGTTTGTAGGTATGTCACCATGCTGCCACCTTGTATCGTTCCGCCATGATTGTCTGTCATTGTCATTTTATTCGCTTGACATTTCATCCTTCATACTAATCGAGCAGTTACTTCTGTGTGAAAGCAAAAAATTTACGATTTCATTTGAAGGTGAAATGAGATCATTAAGTATCTGTGTGAAAACAGTATAACTTCATAATTTAATGTATTCACGGAATTCACTTAAAACAAGTTAAAACCAAAACTAAAAAACCCTCACTTGGACTGCACCGCTTTTATAGAACTCAGTTGCCTAATGCGCCTATTTCTCCCATGACCTGGTCTTTTCGCCGAACAGCCTTCTTAATTAGTTTCTTATTTACTTCTCTCATTTCTCTGCATCTCATAAACGGTCTTGCCGTCTTTGGATATGCGTGAAATTAATATAATGCTATATACGCTCTTTGTTGCTGTATATATATGTAAGTAATATTGTCCGTGCTCTTTGCTACTGCGTACATGTGTGCGTAGCTGTGATAGCGGCTCAGTGATGTGTCTATATTGCTAATATGCACCACAGACTTTTTTATCGAAAAGGTCTGAGCTTGCCAAGGTTTTTAATAAATTCTCTCAATTCAGTAACCTGCTGTTGCTGAAATAGCGATAAACACCCTCCATGATTGCCTTAGGGAGTGTTATCGATCGGATATACAATAGATGATTTGATAAGACCACGGCGAGCATTCTATGTCCCCCTCCATCACGTAAAAAACCAGATTGACAATGGGATCGAAAAAGCTCAGTAGCAATAATGCTTTACATTTGGCTCAAACAATGCCTTGAAACACAGCAACTTCTTTGAAGAATTTAGCTCAGTATAAGAAGCCAAGAAACTTGATTCTTTGCGCACAATTACTTTACATTTCAATTTCGTCAACCGGTTTTGTGCAATTTTCGAGTTAAGAACCTTTTCCAAATACCTAATTGAAATGTATGTGTGTGCTTCTTTGCATGTGAACGTATGGGTGTAAGTTTTTGTATATATACTAAATGTGTGAGAGGTAAACAAGATTATTATAAATTTCACTTACCCCAGGTGCTATCATCATTTGTATTGGCCGCGGGCCGGATGGCACCAACGATGCACTATCGCCTGCTTGCGAAGAATTGGCAGCAGTATCGTCTGCGCCTGGCGCTGACGCTACCGCTGCCGCAGAGGTGGAGCTTGGACCGCCACCAACATTACTAACACTAACTGCACCAATGCATGTTGTACCACCAGCGCTGCCATTTGCAGCAGCAATTGTGTTGGCATTGAACGCTGTAGATGTGGTTGTTGTCGTAGTTAATGCTATGGTGCTTATCACAGGTGGAGCAGTGTTTGTTGATGTTGTTAGTAGTGTATCCGTTTGCTGTTGTTGCGCCAACTGTTCCAGTTTTTTCACGCTGCTCATGTAATAATTGCTGATGTAGTTGACGCTGTTGCTGTTCACGTTTATAGCTCTCCATGGCCGTCATGGACGTTAGGTGGGCATTCGGAGTATCAACATAACTATATGGAGGAACTGATTCCTGATCAGGTACAGATGGACGAAACTGTAATTTTGTTGTTTTGTTGTGAAAATAAAAATAAAAGCATTATTAGTATCACATATTGTTGTTGTGGTCATTGTTGTTGTTGTATGACAGAATGTTAAAATAATGTAGTTCAATTAAAATTCGATATTCGAAAAAGCGATTGTTAGTAAGGCCATGTAAAAGATATATGTAGAAAATATTAGTTCAATTACACGCACACTATATTTACTTACTAGATGACGCTGTGCACCATATATACCTACATACATATTGTGACGAATATTAGCAACACTAAGGCATACTATCATCCCTAAGCCGTTACTGAGCAGTGACTTGTATGCACATAAACAAATCAAACATTATGTCTACACATATTCCATACAAGCAGCGGAGAGAAACGCACAAACACATGCATATATCTGAGATACTCCCAAAAGTAGGCAATCATCGGGGGAAGTATCACTCACATATACACGCGCATGTGGCCATGCGAGAAGCTATAATCGTGCATCTGTAGTTATAGCTGGTGAGATTATAGCTGGTAAACAAGTAGGTAATTCTAGAAACGCCTAGAAGTATGCCGAAGAGGAAACCGAAGAGTATAAAAGCAACACCAGCTGAGGCATAGGCAACCAGTTTGATTTAAGCAAGCTATTGGTTGTGAAGTATCAGTGTTATTGTGAAGTACTTTAATAAAAGCCATTTTGCATTATTGAATATTGGAGTTATTTATTTAACAGTTTAGCGATGCGAACGTTAGTAGGAGGTGTAAAATAAGCGGAGTTTCACTAAGTTCGTTACAATATATACATACAAACATATATGTTTATGTAGTAGTAACGAATGTCAAACTTACATGATGCGTCATGTTTGAATTCCTCATATTGGCCATATGATCGTAATTGCGGTAACATCCGGCGCCAGTGGTTGCGGGATTTCGACCACCACCACTGATGGACTCCTCATCTTCAGTGCTATTGCCATCGGTCTGCGAGAGATTGTGCCCTGTGAAGGACCGTTGTAGCGCGTGTGTTAAGCGATGCCAATTTTTAATTGATCTACTTTCACGCTTTTCTAATTTGCATACGTATTTGTATTTTAGGTTTTTTCATTATGCAAAATCATGATGATGATGAAACGTGATGATGTGGTGGTGGCATAAGTAAATGACAGTGCGTGTGGAGGGGTGTGCAATTTATATATTTCGTTCAATGTGTGGAAATTGGTTTGCCACGTGTATACAGATTTTTAAATATTTTTTGTTGTTTTTATATTTTTTTTTAAATTTGCATTGAGCGCGCATGAAGTTGAATGACGGTGCGTAGCAAATGATTTGTAGTTGTGATATAATGCAGCGATGAATTTGCATTGATTGTTGTTGGTTGGTTATTTGCAGATTTTATAGCATGGTATTGATGATTGGATGTAATTTTTGGTTGTATAATTGTATTTTAAAATATAATTTTTTTCGTTTTTTGTTATAAATTGCATTGTTGTTGTTTATAAAACGCATTCACCCATGAGCGTCATTCCGAAAAATCACGATTGCATTTGTCAAATTAAATTAAAAAAATATGCACATTTGTTTCACCGTTTTGCAATAATCAATATGTAAGTGTAAGTGTATTTAATTCGCATATTCAACAAATTTTAATTTTCGCAGTTGTTGTTTGCATTTACACATCATTAGTTTGTTTTAGTTGAGCGGAAAAGAAAAGAAAGGATTTGAAAAATAAAATAAATCTAGTTGTTGTTTTTTCTTGTTTTATATAAATTGATGATCTCTAGCTTAAAGCCAGTGCAACAACTTACAACATTAATTGAGTGTTGATGAGACGACATTAAGGATTATTATTTGTTTTTATTTTTTACATACATACATACATATATACATACATTCATTGTGAAAGTAGCACAACAGTGGTACGACTAGCAATATTTTTAGACACAAATTCATATACTTACATAATACATACACTGTGTGATAATGAAATTACAATTTTTGTGAGATATACCTTAAGTTGTAGGCGTAGTCAGAAAAGAATAACTCTATATCTACTAAGATTTTCGAATACACCCGCAAAATATAGAGTTCGTGGCCAATTTGCATCTAAATTTTGCTTTTTTGTTGCTATTTTCTTTATACACACTTTGGTACTTTTACAATGTTTGTTTTTTAAACCCAAATTGTTTGGAATATTTTTCGGTGTGTTCGACAGAACTTTTTGGGTTACATTGGACTTACAGCAATACGTTACTTTTCATAATAGGCTGAGCATATCTTTTCCATAAGTTTGCTTCTGTTTGCTTTATGACAATTTTTTAATTAACAATTATAAAAAAATTTTTAAAAACGAAAAAACTATTTAAAAGCTGTTATTTTATTCAATAAATTTTTCATAAATGTCGTCAATGTACTATATGTAGAAATAAAAAATGTATGCTGCTTAATCTGGTTGAATCACTAAGTGGTCTTAAGATCTGTCAGATAAAAGTATATGATAAACGAAAACTTGTACCCATACTGGCAATTTTTTAATTGAGTTTTGAAATATTGTTTGATTATCCAGACAGGCTCCCTGCCTTATGTAATTTTTATTTTTTTAATTTATAGTAGAGAAAGTTTGCAGTTCCAAAGACAACGATGATTACTAGGACATGTATCTGAATTTCACTTCTCCGTCAGCTAGCATTGTAAACTTTATCAAGTAGCGCAACTAACAGCTGACCCAGCCAGCATTTTTTCAAATTTTTGTTCATAAAATATTCAAACATCATATCCCAAGATGATTAAAAACGTTCAAATTTAAAGGTATTTTCTATTCGAAAATAAATGTATTGTCGGGAGAAAAATGTACCATAAATGTGATTATTCTTGAATAATCATTTTTGATGCATGTTTCGAAACACTTTTTATTCATATTTGACATCATTGTAAATTTGAACTTTAATTGTTTTAGAGTAATATTTGACTGCTTTTCACGGTCATTTTCTGATCATATTCGTGAACATATTTCAATTGTTTTGGTTGAGATTTTTGAATCATTTTTGAATATGATTATCATGATTTATTCTTCATATCTCATACAAAATAAGATACTACATGATAATCATATTTCATCAAGGGGAAGAAGGCATGCGGATTGAGCTATTTGAACCAAAGGTAATTCGCAAATAAACTTGACTGATATACACCTGCGACTACAACATCCAGCATCAGTTATGATCGTCAATATCTTACAAAACGATAAGGTACGGGATGTTGAAGCTGTATTCAGGTATGTCAAGAGAGTTTCACTTACCTGGGGTTCAAAAAGCTCACAAACTTTGTATTGTCCAACCATTATGTATTTTCTTGGAAGCCGAAGGTGGAGAAATGATTGGGGGACATTTTCGGTTACGAGCAGCATTTACAATATCTTTTGTATAAATAAAAAAAAATTTATATATTTTTTCTAACTTCATGATTGAAAAAATTTGTGCACGTGAAAAATATGAAAATGAAAAGTAAACTTTTAACAAGTATAAATTTATTGTTCAGTCAACAAAGATAGTCGGAAAAGATTCAGAAAGCTGATTGAAAAATGATTAAAAATTTTTGATCACCTAAAGTAAACACATTTGATTCAAATATGATTCCAAAATGTGATTGAAAAACAATATTCAGTTTTTGATCATCAAAAGTATTCATATTTGATTATTCTTTTTGTTGATTTTTATGAATATTAAAATCTAATCATCAAGGGACTTCAGAAATGATTCCAAAAAGTGATCGAAAATGATTTTCAGGTTTTGATCATAAAAGTACTCATATTTGATTATTTCTTTTGTTCACTTGTATGATAACTCATTATTTAGTCAGAAAGGTAATCAAATTGTACTGATATGTAGGGAAATTCAAAATTGAATCACTTAAATGCTGAGTGGGGATGTATCAAAATTTGCACACACAGACAAAACATCACTAATGGCCATATTACGGAAATCTTAGGGAAATTGAAGTTAAATTTTAAACAGACATAAAATATTATAATTTTGGAATATATAGCATCTAAGACACCTTAATTGCAGTAATTGAAAGAAAAATGTTTGCTTATTTTCAAGTATTTAATTATTTATTTCTAAAATTTATCTTTAATATTGATGCAATGATTGAAGTTATATTAATCCAATGCAACTCTGCTCTTCCTACTGTTCTTCATTCCACTCCATTCGAGTGTCTCTTTCACTGAATTCGAGTGCCTTCCACTCTATTCGCAACATAACCTCAATTTAAGCTGCCAAACTATATAGTAAACAATGTCAGCTAGCTTTTCGGGAGCAGAGCTTTGAACTCGAGTACACCTGAACTCATACTGCTTTTAAGGCAGATGCCTCTAACCACGCAACCTTTTGAATTGCCCCCGGCTTGTTTTGTAATTTGTCTCTCACGTTTGATACTATTTTTTGTTATTCGTTTTCTGCACACTTCTGACATTTTGTTGCTATTCCTTTCAATCACATTATGATGCATATACACTTTTTTTACATCAAAATTGTGTGGAATATTTTTCGGCGTGCTCAGCAGAACTTGATGAGTGGTATTGGATTTATAGCCATGCGTTGTTAGTAGTACTTCTGTTGTTCACGATTATATAAATATTATTTATATGTATGTATTTGGCTAGCGAGAGAGGCTCTTGCTTATAACAGACGTCGGTAAAATGAAATGTGTTAGCGAGAGCGCGATAATCGCGCACATCATTTGATGCATCGTTTTGCGTTGTACATTCGCTTATAGAAAGAAACAAGACAAATCGTTTGTTATTATTTTTTTCAATTTTGCCAATTCTACTCAGTAAAAATATGGTTTATCCTAATATACATTTGCTTTATACATATGTTTGTTTACAAAATATGTACTTCTAATATATGTACATATGGACAACATTCGTCAACATTGCGATCGACGTACAAATCGATGTTACTGCGCCAAATGCTCAGCCAGTACCAAACTAAAGAGAATAAGATTACGTGTGAATTGAGTGTGCACAATTGTTCCACTATTTGCCGACGTCTGTCTTAAAGACATTTAGTATATATTTATTATAACGCGTATGAAAGGAATATCATCATAATGTCAAATCTAGAAACAAATTACAAAACGAGCAGCGGGGTATTTTGCCTTAACACGTGTAGTCGAGTTTAACCAGAGACAATTTTAAGATAGATATATTGCAGACGCGAACTTCAGTAGAAAGCAGCGGAGCTTCACATAATTCTAGTAGGTCACTTTCACCACACCACAAACTTTAACAACTTTAATTAAGCACATAACATACACTGATTCGCAGATTACTGAACAGATAATTGTTAAATAATAAATACAGACAGTGGTGATTAATGAATTCAAATTCTGTGAGTGGTGAATGTGACCTACTAGAGTTTTGTGAAGGTTGCTTCACACTATTTTTCGTTCCTGCAATATCTCTATCTTAAATTGTCTCTGGTTTAACGCTCAACTGCCGAAAAGCACTGAAATTCAGAAACATTTCTTAGTAACCGTAGGCGTGTGCATAGTTTTGAAATACTATTATGTTTATTACAATACTAGGGCGTATTCAGAAGGCTACAGGGGCCGTTACTCTCTATTGAAAGTTCTGAAGGTGTAATCGAAGTTCTATGTATTTAGATTTTGTTAAAATTGAAAACGAGCAGATTTAAAATGGCTTACATATTTCTTAATAATTGACGTTTTCAAACTTAAGTTTTTCTCATAAGTAGTTAATTAATGTACCAAGTTTGGTTCTAAGAAAATTTGACGGACAACATTCTTGAGCATTTTTTATCTGACATTTTATTTTTCTTGGAAGGTAATTAGTAAACTTACTTGAATGTGCCTGCAAAATACATTAACCTTAAAGCAAGCGTATTCAAAAATATTATTTATACACAGAAGTTTTATAGTGTTTCAAAAGTAAAGTTGAAAGCGTGAATCTGATTTTTTCAAATATTCTTATATTTTTCTTATATTTGATGAAAACGATAGCGCCATCTATAATTTACATAGACGCAACTTTTTTGTCGTACTTAATTTTAAGCACATACAAGGAGAATGTTTGAGAAAAGAATTAACGCATGAGATATTTCCTACTTGAGTATGTACAAGTGGAAAATTGATACTGCTTGCTTTGCTAAATGTAGAAATGTCTGATAAGAAATGGCATTGTGTTTTATATATAAGTGGAAATACTCACGCTAAATACTACAGAGTTATATAGAACAACACTGAAACTACTCACCCACACTGGCTCAGCACCTGCTCCATCCAAAAGTGTTCTGGAGTGTAAGCAAGCATTACAGAAAATTTGCTAAGGGCCGGGGTGTAAAACGACAGTGGTTCCCGGTAATTAGAGTATAGAACCATAATTAAAAGGTCTATGAGTTGACAAAGGAGGTTGCTGTTAACCGTAGACTTGTCAATCTGTTTAGGAATTTATTAAAAAGAAGCCTTGTGCATATGATCAATCAAGCAGGAAAGCATGGATAAAAGCTTTATGCTACAAACTCTCTAAGATCATGCCAAGTATGAAATAATGAGGTTGGTACTATCGTTTGAGGGGAAATTTTAAGGCACATGGTGGGCATACTAACGGGACACTATCAAAAACGGTTGGGCACGAAATTTTTGGAAAATAAGAAGTGACACCTTCCAACTGCAAAGTATATAGTCTAAGAGCCCGTCACGGCAAACAAAATTTCAAAAGTTCTTTTTAAAGACTTTGTATTCGAGTTTCAGTATAAAATTGCTTCGATGTTCTTTGAAGTTTAGAAGGATTAAAAGTGTCTGGCTAATTAAAGCCACTATGGAAAGTGTCTGGCAATGGGGGATAGTGGCTTCTTATATCGTGACGAAGACCATATATGAAAATCAGCCTTATAAAATGACGAAAGAAAGGTCTATTTTTCTGCAAAATTTTTGCACGATATCTGTTAAAGCCACTATGACTCAAGATTTTATAATAGATCAACGATCCTGCTTCAGTTGGAAGTATGCACTGACGAAATTTCAACTTTTATAAAATGAAGAAGGTCTGGCAGTCACGGGCTCTTGCTCTAATAGTTTCATATCTGTAATACTTCATTGGATATGTGGCGGAGTACTACCCCCGCCATGTTATGAATAAAATATCGTAATTGAAGAGAAATGAAAAACATATTTTTATAAGCCGATTCGAAGAGACGCTATGCTTAAAATCAAATATGTATCAGCTCATCAACATTTGTTTTTTATAATTTTTGAACCTTGATCAATTTGTTTAAACCTATACTTACTTAGCACTCCATTTTTCTGTGTGCGTATTTCTAATAAACACACTTAGTAAATATTTACTTTAATATGCTTAGTTTATTTATCTGAATATTTAACGCTGTAATGAGGGATGTTAGTAACGACTTTACTTTTAGTTAGTGGAAATAACAAAAATTTTAAATACTGATTAGTCTCTGTAAATATATATAAATATCTATACATTTATATTCTTTAAAACATCGATTAGGGAACCAAACAAATTAAAAATTAGTATCATCTACTTAAGTACAGGATATTATAATAAGATTAGTTAGATTTAACTCATATTTTAAAATTTTTTTAGCTACACATAAAACTATATTGATATAAAAAACTAATTTACGTTTATTTTGTTAGTTTAATGGAAAATTTAATAGCTACATAACTCTCTCTTCCTATAATTTTACCAAATGTCATCCGATATTAGTCCCGAGAAACCCACAATTGGACATCGACTGTATTACCTATGGCGGAACTATACAAGGTGGCAGCACGGTGACAGCTGATTTGTACTTTTTTAATGTGATTTGATACATCAACTTCCGGCGCAGTGCGATTTTGACATTAGTCCATCAATTTACAAAAACAAAGTACATGGAAGTTTTATTTATGTGTGTGGCTGCCCCCTTGTATGGTTTCGCGTTTCGCCATGATATTACCGTAACTGCGATTTTAGCGTAACCAACAAAAATTAGATTTTACGTCGATTTGTTTTAAAACCATCTCTTGAGAAAGTAAGCTTTCATCAAAATGGAACGAGGTTGACTAAAAAAAAGCTTATTGCATATTCTGCAATGCAGCGTAAATATTGCTGTGTGCGGTTACAACATTTTTCGCTGTCATGGGGACTAACTTTGCGAAGATAATGAGTATGAAAAGTGACTACATTGTGTATGGAGAGTGAAGATAGGAAAGTATATTCCGTCATGATTTCATATATAATACGCTCTTTTGTATTGTAAGTAGTTAGCTTTTTTGGCAAAGCGGTACGAAGAAGAACTGGTCAAACTTACGGCGTACGCAGATAACATTGCCGTTGTCATAATGGAAAGTGCCTTCCAACAATTACTCTTTAATGGATCGAGCGATCGGCATATACATGCTGGGCATGATATTATAGACTTGACCGCCAACAGCGAAGAAGACGGATGTGGTCTTGTTTACTAAAAGGACAGATCACAAATTAGACAAGGCCTAAGCTAGAAGGGGTACCCTGCTGGAGAAAACTTGCACAAATATCTAGAATCATTCTAGACAATAAGTTGTCGTGGAAGCTGAACGTCAAGGAGAGAGTAATTATGTTGTGTTGTAATGCTTTTGATTTAACAACTTAATTGGAATCCTATCTTTTTTGTAAGATGTTTTGCAGAGCAGCTTCGTTCAATAATTGAAATCGGTAATTTCGTTGGTTACACCAATATCGCGATTTGAAACCCCAAATATTTGAAAATTGCTGCGAGCGGTTATTGATCTGCAATTTTGTTTGATCAAGTTTGCATTTAGAAGGGCTGATACTATAAAAAATAAGTTCATTAACTATTATGGAACGCATTTAAAAAATTAAATATAATATATTGAAAAAATCCAAAAACTCCTTAAGGCTAATACAATTCTTTTCTTTTCATATTTTTGGTGAATTATTTTCTGCGAACGTATAAGTAGTCCTATGTATACTAGTCGTATAGTAATAAATACCTTCAATGAATTCCTAAATCTTATCTTACAAACAAACCGGCAAAACAAACGTCTTATTATAACTAATTCGTAAAGCACTCTTTGTAAGAACAACAAATCATAAATACTATCTCTAGCTTCATGGTAAATAGCGAAACAACAAACTAATTGAGAGGCACACATATCGAGAGCTTACTTTCTGAAAACAATCTTAGAGTGAATAAAATGTATGTAGGTTGCATATTCAAGTAATAATATCACCGTCTTAAGTTTCTTTCTTGTAAAATGACTGGGGAAATGGATATAAAATCGACAGGAGAGTCGAATCTTACTTTACGGGGTTATCGGTGAAAAATGTGTTGTATCAGCCAACATGGTTTTATATAGAGCTTTTATAAGAAACAATTCTGAAAAAGTTGGTCCTCATTTATGCCACGAGATAGGCAGCTTTTAATTGATATCTGAAGCAATACATAAGAAATATGTCATTTGGGTTTAACCCAGGTTCTATAGGAAGTACCTTCGGAACCTTTCAAGTTTATTTCACTTTTTTTATCCAAACTGGCCTGAAAATAATCTGGACCTGTTTTGAGCTACATTCTTATATGCCGGAATTGAAAGAGAGTGGAGCTTACAATTTCTTCTCGAACACAAGAGAAAATTTCAAGACCCGATAAATCGAGAACTGGGTCGTAAGCTCTATATAAAACTGCCAGTGCAGCTATCAAATTGAATGCCAAGAATCTCGCGAGCTTTAGGAGTATTTCGAGATTCGAGAAACTCGTGTGAAGCCGAGACTCGCTTGAAATTTTTTTTTCTAAAACAAACATGAGAATTCGTAAGCTTTAAAAGAGAGTCCTTCATATCATATTCTTTCCTCTTAGTGAAATAGTAGTTGGCAAGTAACTAGAGTCACCACCACCATCCCCAACATTAATAGCCTATGCGATCTTGACTGTGCGAAACAGTACATCCGTTTTTTCCTTCTTAAAGAAAACTGACGCCTGTTAAGAGCATCAAATTAGATCAAGTTTTTTATACCTGTGTATTTTCTTATTTCGTGAAGGTCTTTATAAGTTGGCAAATTCATGCGTGGAAAGGCATACTTTCTTGGGCGATCTATCGTTATTCATTAGTACCGGTTTTCAGATTCATATACGCAAATCTCGTAGAAGAGGAATTCGATTCTTTCTTTTCTCCACTGATATCTCTAGAAGGATTATAAATCTTTTAGAGAACAGAGAGCGTGAATTTTGTTCGTTAAGAGAGTTCTCTCTTTAACTGTTTCGATTTCATGGAATCATTTCGTGATCCTTTAGAAATTGTTTTCGGGATCATTTCGGAATCATTTCACGATATTTTAAGAAACTGTCATCGGGTCATTTTGAAATTGTTTGCCCGAATACTTCGTGATTCTTTTCGAAAATTTCGAATTTACTTTAAGGATCGCATAGGCACTATTCTGGATAATTGCGGAAATGTCTCAGCAACATGCATTTTGGGATAATTTCGGGAATATTCTCTGACTGCTTCGAGACTATCTGCAAATAGTTTCGGGACTTTGTTTTGAGATTATTTCGGAAACATTCAGTGTTAGTTTTTCTATATATATCGGGCCAGTTTCGATATTTTTTTTCGCACCGGTACCCGTTTTTTGAGCTGGCACGGATATGATTGCGTGTAATTGGTTAGTAAACAAAACAGTAAATAAAACAACGTGCAGTACTATTTTTTATATCATTGAAGGTAAGCTCTCGATATGTCCAGAGAAAAGAAATTCCTTTAATTGATGAAAGCAAATTGATAGATGGGAATGTTCGCACAGGTAAAAATCATGATTCAATCACAATAGGTTTGCTCGAATTGCAGCCATTTTGCTCCTAAATCGAGTTGACCTCCGTTAACTGTGTTGTTTCTTTGCGATTTTTGGAAAAATATTAGTAGTAGAAATAGGAAGCAATCAGTTTACAAATACCCGATAAGTACTGAACTGCTACTTCCTTAGAAACATTTTTTTAATATTATGATGAAGTTATAACTATGTCATTAGCTGACCCAACATAGGTAAATTTATGAAAAGTACGTCCGGAGGAATCGTACACTTTAGTAAACTTATGAACGTACGAAACCTAAAACCGATTCGAAATTCATCGTTCAACGTCAAAAACACGACTAGTTAATCGATTCACGTAAAAATGTCATTAGTAAATAATGGAGATACCATAACGAAATGTACTCGAGCATGTCACTTATTCATTCCGTAAGAATTTGTGTAATCGGTTTATATTTGAAATATTATGTATATACTTATCTGGAATATTCGGACCTCGTGAGGTAGTATCAAACGAACGTGTTCCAAATATTCTAAACTAACGCTTTATCCGGCACATTTCCAAGAATACTTAACGGAAAAAGCTTCCGAAATTCAAGAATAAAAAGGTGAACACTCCTTGTGTAGCAGGACCTCACAAAAGCTTAACTCTTCTGTCAAAGTCAAGGCCGGAATATAAAGTTCTCAGACAATACGTCATTTTCTTTTATTTTTTGTCAGTTCAATACGGCTGCTGAGAAGAGTATCACCCCTGTTGACTGCCATTTCAAATATTTTTCAATAATTTGCCATTTCAGGATTTGTCACAAAAACAACCATTATCAGAACGCGATTTGTAGTAGGGGGTTTACGACGCCTCAGGAAGTGGGATAAAA
>JARSSU010047766.1:0-50931 GCA_029619165.1 Eurosta solidaginis
TAGATATTTAGAAACCCCCTTTTATATATCAAAAATTCATCAGTACGAAAAAATTGATTTGGTATCTTGATGAAATTTATATGTTGGTTCCTGGCACTCATCTCAGATCGCTATTTAAAAATGAACGATAGCCGACTATAACCAAGCCCACCTTTTCGAAATCTGAAAAAGGCGATAATTCATTACCAAAACTGATAAGCGTGAAATTTGTTAGTGAATTGAACTTACGACGCAGAATAGAAAACTATAAATTTCGGACAATGGGCGTTGCACCGCCCACTTTTATGGAAGGCAATTTAGAAGTTTTGCAGCTGTAATTTTTACAGTCGTTTGAAGATATCATTATGAAATGTGGCGAGGCACGTTACTACGTTTACTATAGTCGCTTATAAAATTAGCAAAACCGGAAAACGACCACGCCCCTTTGAAAAAAAAATGTTTTAGGTCAAATTTAAAACAAGTAAAGGAAGGCTAAGTTCGGTGTAAAAAAAAAAAACCCCGAACATTTCAATACTCAGTTGAGAGCTATGAGACAAACTCGGAAAACCCACTATGTAAGGAAAATGAGCCCTGGTGAAATCTGGATGTTGTTTGTATGACATGGGTATCAGATGGAAGTATTAAAAGAGTATTTTAAGGGGAGTTTGTCTTAGGTTTCTATAGGTGACGCCTTTTCGTGATATCGCCATTAAGGTGTCCCTGGTGAACTCTTATAATGTGTTTGTGCGATATGGGTGTCAATAAAGGTATTATGAGGTTTTAAAAGGGAGTGGGCCTTAGTTCTATAGGTGGACGTGGCTTCGCCCGTTTTTCATTTTAATTTGTTTAGGATACTTTTAATGCCCTAAGGTCGAACAAAAATTTACCCATTATTGTGAAAACTTTGGTAGGGCGTAGATTTCTAGGACGATAACTGTTTTTCCTGTGAAAAAGTGGCGAACTCGGTTGAAGCCACGCCCAGTTTTTTATACAACAGTCGGACTCTGTCCTTCCGATTCGGCCGTTAACACGATAACTTGATCAAAATCAGTAATCTTTGCTAAACTCAGTTCACGGTACTTAATCTGAACTCACTTTATATCACTATGGTATACAAATGGTCGAAATCCGACCATGACCACGCCCCATTTTTCGATAGTCAAAAATTTACGACAAAATAAAAACATACCATCATTCTATACCAAATATGAAAAAAGGATGAAACGGGTATTGGATTTGTTAATTGACGGAAATATACATCTTTAGAAAAAAAATTGTAATTGTTGTTACACCTGCAATAATTAAGTAGAAGGAAATTAAAAAGTTCTGCGTGTCGAAATCAAAGGCCCTTGAAGATCTTAGCAGATTTCCTATATAAATAATTACATACCCCGACAGATGTTTGTCTGGGTCAACCTGGTCCACATTTGGTCGATATCTCCAAACGCCTTCACATGCAAACAACCACACGATCTTTTAAAACTCCATTAAGACCTTAATTTGATACCCATACGCACAAACACATTCTAGAGTCACCCTGGTATAACCCTTTGGCGATATGCCTGTAATGGCGATCCACTATCGACCTAATATCCCACTCCCTTTAAGACAGTCATTAAAACCTTTCTGTGTTGATACCCTATCATACAAAAACGCATTCTAGATTCACCTGTCTGGTCCCCCTTTATATGGCGATATCTCCGAAAAGGCGTCCACCTATAGAAAATAAGGCCCCTCCCTTTTTAAAACCTCATCTATCTTTATTTGATACCCATATCGCACAAACACATTCTAGAGTCACCCCTGGTCCACGCTTATGGCGGATGTCCCGAAATGGCGTCCACCTATATAACTAGACCCATTCCCCTTTTAAGGCACTCATTCACGCTTCTTTCATTTGATACCCATATCGTACAAACGCATTCTTTCTAAGAGTCCACCCCTGGTCCACCTTTATGGCGATATCCCTAAAAATGGCGTCCACCTATATAATATAGCCTCCTTAACATAAATACCTTTAATACCTTCCATTTATACATATGTCATCAACACATTCCAGGGTACCCTAGGTTCATTTTCCAACAGGATGATTTTCCGTACTTTGTCTCCCATAGCTCCCAACTGAGTATGTAGTTTCGGTTATCCCAGAACTTAGCTTTCCCTTACTTGTTTATGTAAGCTTGAACATAGTGGCAAATGTCATCTCTATCAAATATTGACACATTAGCGCAATTACATTATGGCAGTAGGTGACTGCTAAATATTGAAATTTAGTTACATTTTTTTTCAAGCCTACATATGATTTTTTTAGCCTAATACGAGTTGCTACTCATGGAAAAGCTTAAAAAGTAATTTGAAAGAAGAATAAATGGTGCAGGTATATAAAATAAGTAAAGCAAGTTTACTGGGCTATTATTTTCTCTTCGGTCTCTAGTTTATTAAGCTAATTGATTGAATAGGTCGTAGCAAACCCTTTCGATTTTCATTATGTGAGAAACTCAGAAGAAAGGTTTCACACATTTTTGTAAATTTTTGATATTCCTCATGTCACGAATTTCCGAGGTTAGTATGGTGAGGGTTTCCTGGATATCAATTGTATAAAACTTTGTTGAGTGTGTGGTTCTGGAAGGACATTAACGCTAACTCTAGGATGAAAGTTTAATCCTAAGGTTTATGTTTCCGACCTGCATACTCTGCAGCTACCACCCTAACGAAAAAGATTTTTGAAACTTTTAAAATTAATGAAGGTCTCTTATTGGAAGAATCTCAAACCTCAAAAGCTCTCTTGAGTCGATTTACATTAGATATTTACGATAAAAAATTTGGGTATAAAACTAAGATAGATTGAATTTCTTGAAGGATGCAAAGTTAAGAAATATTGTATTAGAGTTTGAAATGTTAAAAAGGATTTGTCCGCCATACCCGTAGGCGAACAAAAGAACTTGTGTGACTGTGCTATAGAGGTACGAAAGAATATATCCGAACACTACCCGTATGGATACAAAAAGGGCGCTGTCGGACACTTATCCACAAAGAGAATACAAAGAGAAGTGTCGAGCATGTTGCAAACAAAAGTCTGTCCGAGCACTGGCCCGTTGCAGGCATAACAGGTCCAAATGGGTCTCTCAACTAGACAGTGCTCACACAAGAGCCACTCCAACCGTATCAAACTGCCTATAGTCCGCATACTCCTCATATCTCATTCCTCATCCAACACTAGTCGCTATTTTTGTAGGGATGTATAGTCGAAATATAGATCCTAGGTGTGTGTTATCGCGTATAGAATCCTGCACCCGCCAAACTTGAGTTGTGAATTCATTAAGTAACACCTATCATTGCGAGTGCATTGGAGGCCCGTATCTGTTCTGTTATTTTTCTCTCGTCCTGTTCTATGCTTATTGTATTTCTTACTTAAGTTATTTTTGGCACGACCTGGCTTGGCTTTGCATTCGATGATTTTTATAAGGTGTGGCCACCAGATGATGTTCATATTCATCGTGTGCTTGTGTGTTCCACATACCTATAGGCACGTGGCGAATAACTTTCACTATATTATTTTATCGCTTTAAGGCTTTATTTCCTTCACTGAAGAAAATATCTGGTAAAATCACTCGAAATCGCGGGCAATTCCAACCGAAAATTTCTTGTCAGTTTTTATTCTCGCATCCAAAGATGTTGGCTCACCTGCGCGCAATCGTTGATTCGATTGGACGTTTTAGTAGTCAAATGAACAGACACAAGTGTGTTGCGTCAGCTTTGTAAGCGAAGATACCTATGTTGCAGCATCTGCAGGCTAGGTGAGTTTCACTGAGATCTTTCCATGGCAGAAATACACTTGCGTAGTGCTTGCCGAACATGCCGAGGGGCGACCCGCTTAAGAACCATTTTGTTTTATTGATGTATCTAAATGTATGTTGCTTTTCTGGCGTGGAACCCAGGTCACTCGGTGTGTGCGCGGATCACGATACCATCGCATCACTGCGGCCGCATATACATGCGTAAATATGGGCATACATATATGTACACGGCATACACTAAATACACAGTTAGAGAGCGCAGTGAGCGTTAAATTCTGTTTTTGAACTTTGCTCCTGTATTGACTGTTGACTCGCGTGTTGAATGCCAGTGACGACATCAGTTGTCTTAACAAAATCAGTTAAATTGATTGAGGGACTGTCAATTTTATACAGAATTTTGTTAACTTAGAGCGACAATTGTCTCTTCTGTTGAAATTGAACTAAACTATTTGTTCGCTTGACAAGACTCGCGTCGAATTAACCATAATTCGATGCATTAACCGTATCTCTCCGTTAAGCTCAAGAACACAGAACGATTTGTTGTTTACTAGCACCATTTCTTTCAGTGTTATTCAACTGATTTTCACTTACGTTTCAAACACACAGACTAAATTTAACCTGCCATCACATTTGTTGTATATACTATCTATGTAGTTTTGATATACGTATGTGTGTGTCTCATTATACTGATAATTCACTCATGAATTGCAGAACATCGCTCAATTTCTTGAAAAAATTCTGTTTTGTAATGCCTCATGCAACGTAAGCCAACACAATGCCTCAGAACCCTACCAGCTGCTCACAGCTGCCATCGCATTGGTGTGTTTGTCTCGTCATTTCATCCGTAAAGTGACTTGCGTTTTCTCATCTGATAAATATAATGACCATTTAGTTTATGCGCACTGGCCTAGTTTTTGATATTCCCAGCACAGTGTCAATTACTTCTCAGAATTTCGTGAATCATTGTTGCTGAAGGCATATCATACTTCAAAGCAAACAAATAATGAATTAGTTTTTTAAGTTTTTAGTCAGAGTTGCAAATAGTTTGTTTTCTTTATATCCAGATCGCATATGTACAAATTTAAGGGAGATGAGTCAGTTTATCCTTCGAGATTGGCACGACTGTAGGAGTGATGTGGCCATGTTATATGCTGCGGGCAACAAATGTATACGCCATCTAAATAGATTCAGATGGCCACAACATGGTTTATGTTCCCTGAGCATGGAGATTGTACGTGTGGTATCCTTCCTAAAGCACGGAAACAAAACACTCTGAGCCAAAATTTACAGACATAACCCACTCCCTCTCCTCCTGTTCTTAAAACACCGAAAGACTTAGGTACGCGTACCAGAGACACCGCTAAATTTTGCCGATCGATGCCGCTTAACCGACGGAGGACATCTGCAGGGCACAATAAGGAGTCGCCGACGCGCATACTGCAGCGCATCGCTCGATCATAAAGTTCAGGTGCCTCGCCTTCGATGGCGCCTTCGTGCGTATGCGTACACTGCCTTCAGACCAGAGACACTGGCGTCAAATAATAATATTGGCACTGGATTCGAATGTCTGCAACAGTCAGCACATATGGTAGTTCAGAGATTTCATAGGTTAACATATGCTAGTCTCGTGTAAAATACTTATTTATATGACATTGTTCATAGATATAAGCTAGGCTTAATTAAGCTGGAATCAATAAATAAATTCAACTTATATCGACATAGAAGCCCAACACACCATATTCCGTCAACTCAAACTTGAGAAACTGGCTCAGTAAGTTAAGTAAAAGAAGGCTACCAAAGATCCTACACATCAGGGTGGCCTGCTATCCTCTGCATCTACAGATAATGGTAATTACTGAAATTCTGGAACTCTCGGGCAGCTAGGAAATACAGTATAGCGTACACGACTTAGTGGTCTGATGATCACAGTAAATATTTTTGCCATACATTAGCTTGGTCGCCCGCCGTTGTAGGGTGGTAGCATCCTTCCCCTACTACACTGAAGCTCCCGGTGCAAGTGTTATAGACACATCTTAATTAAGAAATAGTTTTGTCAATTGCAAACAAGTTTTTCGAGCGAAGTCGCCACATCGATTTGTTGTTTTTTTGAGGGTGTTTTTTTATTTTTGCCTTGACAAGCTTCCAGTGAAAATCACACTGTTTTGCGTATGCCGTGTTGGGAGTCAGGCGTCAAATATTGTCAGCGCGTTAGTGAAACTCCGCTTGATTTGAATCTTACTGCTAACGTTTCGAGTCGCTAACTGTTAATAATCACTCCAATATTCAGTATTGCAAACTGTCTTTATGATGATTACTTTGGAGTAGTACTGTCACAATTATACTTCCACCAACCACTCAGCGCGCTTAATCTAAACTGATAGTTTATTACTCAGCTTCCGCTGTTTTTACGCTCTCTGTTGCCATTTGCGCTGCTTTTACGCCTCTCTGTATTCTCCAAAGGTCTAAACGGTTCACTTCTAGAGCTCTTCGATCGTCCAGTGTACTTAGTTATATGCGTGTGTATGTGTCAGTAAGAACCTTCGTTCATGACTAACTGTGGGGCATGTGAGATTCCTCTTCACTTCGAGCACTGTGTGTGCATGTACTATCGCGCGTCGCCTTCTCGACATGTGTGTGTGTAAACCTCATGTGCGATTGGCACCACTGTTCACGGGTGTAAGCGACACGAGTGTGCTTGTTTTAGCTGCTTGTTGTTGTTGGCGTGATTATTTACTAAGCTTGCCTAAGTGATGGGTCCATGAGTACGCGGGAATCTGCAAGCCACCATTATGATAGGTGCTAGTCTCGTCGAGCCAATTAGCGCCACGTTTTATTATTTCTATTATGTGGGGTAAAAGATGTTAGACACACATGGAGGCGGCACACAGATTTTGCGCGCTTTAAGGGATGAGCAGGGAAGAGACGCAAACTTATTTGAACTGGGGAAGTCCAACAAAAGGAACGAACATTGTCCGGTTCTCAGTTACCTGAAGCGAAATCGATTCGCCAATAATGCGTGACAACTGCGTACGTAGGAGTTAATGGTCAAAAACAAGCTTACTTGAGGAGAAGCTCTAGACAGTGCTCGGGAGCATGGTTTGTGACGTGAGAGCTATATGCTACATAGCGACTCGTCAGAAGACGGAACTTGTCAGATAATATGCTGGCTCTGACTGATCAACAGGACCATATAACTGACCTAACGTCCGACTGTCCTTTTCAGCTACTTACTTGCTGTTGCGCTTTACCTTGATGCCATTGCGTGCTTTTGTGAAACCCTATGCAGCTTTAAGTATGCTCTAATAAACCTTTTGCAATGCAATGGGCATAGCACTTTCCCAACAGGCAATACTCCGCGGGGATAGTAATAGCTGCGTACAAGCCAGCAGCTATTACAGCATAAATAAAGCATGAATATACACTCGTATACCTAGAAATACACACACATGCATATATAATATCCAGATATACTCGTACCGGCAAATCCCTTGGACGCGCGAAACTTTTCTCACCATTCACATTCATTTTCATAAAGTGAACAAACCGCACCTGGTGAATGCACCCATGTACTCCAAAAAGTTTGCTCCGACTGAGCATGATGAGAAGTTGAGTATATCCGTATTAAACTTTAATATACATAATTTGAGTTGTATGTGTGGTGTAAGAGTTAAACTAACAGCCAACTACGTCGCTTTAACATCAATCGTAAAATGTAAAACAGCAATGGACGAAGGTGATTGAGAGAGTGTTTGTTAGCGTTTATGCATGAGAGTATGTGTGCGTTATATGTAGTATATAGTTGGAGTAGAGTTAAATGGCTGCATGTGGTTCAAATGGTTACAAGTGTACTATATGTTGTTGTTGGGCATGCTGTTATGGCTTTTGAATATATTCAATAGAGATGTATAAGTTTAGGGAATTACAAAGTTTACGCGCTTAACCTAATGCTGCGGTTGCCGTTGGAGGAGATGTGTTGGCTAACATGTAAAATTATAACCCTTGTGCTTGCTTTGAGCTGCTTTTTGATGGTGGAACTTTACCAATATTTTAAACTTATGCAGAGGATTGATACAACTTTAAAATCTCTAGGTTGGATAAAATCATGGATATTGTGAACGTCAATCCAAAGAGACCTCCCTCTACAAGAGGTACTTATTGACATGGCAGTAAAGATAATCCATGATTTTAGACTAAAAAACCATTTTCAATTACTCGGGACTTTTCATAGCAATTTTTCCTTTGTTTTCCTTACCCTTATGCTCATATAGAAGCTACCATCAACAGAACCAATGGATGCTGAGCTGATGAACTTAAGAACCATTTTTATTCCAATCTTGGTTTTTTAACCTAAGCGGTGAAAAAGAGCAGAAAGTAGAGTAATACAGATTAAAGTTTTTGCCAGAGACGTAAATTTATAGAGAATAACCAAGAAGGGACAGCAAGAGAAATTGTCAAACTGGTGGTAGGTAATTCAGCACATTACCGACCGTTGAAATTTCACACAAAAAGTTATTTAAAACGTTAAAAAATAGTTAAATTGTGTTTATTTTATCAAAATAATATTTTTTAGCGTTGAAATTTACGAATTTCAAGCCACATTTCCCCAATGGTGAATTACCTACCCCGATTTGATGCTTTTACCCTTTCCCACTATTCATTCTGTTGGTGGTTCTCTTTAGTCACACGTTCTCAGGTTTATGCACTGCATACCTCCTCACCTTATCTTAAAGGAAACTAATAGTTTCGTTTCCACTTCGTTCACAATTTCAACACGTTTTTTCTCACCATGTACTTTCTTTTTGGTTTTTGTTTCTTCAGTTATAGAACGCCGTCCGGTTTGAATTTCGTTCATCACTTTTTTCGGTTTTGTTCCGAGTTTAGTTTTGTGCTGAAACGTGTCCAAAACTTTGTTTGGTTCCACTCCACTCCAGTTTTTGTTTCGGTTTTAAAATCCAAGTTGAGTCAGTTTATCAGATTTAATTTGTGTTTAGCGTCATTCTTGAAAAATATTTTATATTCGTTTCTTTTCCGTGTTGGTTTCAGATTGAGAATGAATTCGGTTAGATCATAATCTGTTCAGTTTAGACTTTTGTTAGCAAGTTACGACTTTTTCGAATTCATTTATCGCTCTTCAAATAAATTTTCGGATCTTTCACCCGATTCGGCTTTATCATTGATTCCTTGTTCTGTTTTGTTGTTGTAGGGATAAGAACAGTCCTCGAAGTTTTGAAGTGTTATCGGTCTTGATCGTCCTTGTCGGATATATGTCCGGTATGTTTCTGTTACAAGCACTATTAAGGTACTACCAATAGCGGCGATGATTTAATATGACCACGTTGAATCTTCTAGGCCTTAGGTACCTGTTCTAAATTGGTTCAGTTCCGTTCCGTTTTTCAAAATTAATTCGCCTTTGTTGCAGTTACGTCTTGGTTTTATTCGTCCAATCGACATCATCCAAAATCATCCATTTTGGTTGCACCAACCTTTATCTCAACCCTGGTTTCGAACGTGATCGATACGTGAGCTAAAGGGCCTACCAATGTGCCCTTATTGTTTACTTCCACTAAGCCCAATGATCGCCTATGTAGTTCCGGCTTGTACACTCCTGCTTCCATTCCGCCACCATGCATTCATGGAGAGGGCGGTGCCTTGCATTTAGCATTAACCGGCATTCCTTAATCCGCCGGTGTGTCATCATCGACATTCCCGTCCCCCCATCTACGCTGATGGTACGCGCTCCTTTGCCTTACTAATGCTGTTGCTTTCCGTTGCTGTTGTCCACTATCCTACGGCACTCAGCTGTAGCCGTGGCAAATCTGTTCTTGCTTCTCTGATCGCTGGTCGCTCATCTTTCTGCTGCTCATTATTCTATCCCGTTTAGCTGTTGTTGTGTTAATCCTTCGGTGCTGATCCTACGGTACCGATTGCCACCATCTCCCTCTTGAGGTAATCTTCGATAACACCGGTTCACAACTACTTATTCAACCGCATATTGTTTAGTCAAGTGACTATCTCCATTCTATTGGGTGCGGAAAGCTGCTGGCCGCCTCACGCCCTCAAGGCGTTTGTGTGTGTGTATTCCTACTTATAGAGAAAAAAGATGATGCATTCAAACATTGATCTACATTGGGCGATTATATGCCTATAAGTCCAGTTCCGGGCGCCTTCGCTAATCTTCAGATACGCAGTCTGTAATCATACCTTTATGGCCCTGTACTGTGGCCAACTATTTAATAGAACGTCTAAGTTCACTGCCTTTCTGTTTTCTGGTACTTTCAATATTTCGCTTCTTTTCAAATCAAACAACTTTTTGACCACGATTTCAGCCGCAGTTCTTAGTTCATATTTTTTAGTTTATATAACAATTACAAGTTCCTGCAACGCCTTCTCACTTTGAACCTAAAAAAAAATTAATTTTTCCTCATCTTCTGAAAGTACTCGCTACACCTACTACCTGGCACTTCTCGCAAACATACTCATCACGTCCGTTTCACGTCCATATAAGAAGAAGTTGCTGTCACTGTATGTAGACGTAACTATTTTGTGCAGGCGCAACATACCAGAAAAACAGATGCTAGCCAAACTGACCTGACATTTGTCTGGTTCAGTCTCACCAAAGATCAGCATGTATAGTGGTATCAGAAGTAAGATTCGTAAGTGGTTGCTCCACCGACAACACTTTAATAAAAGTTGCCGATGGCGAGTAAGAAATGAAAGATATGTGACGCGTGCACGGTGACTCGTTGGCGATTGGGCGACTCACACCGACAAGTGTCGCAAGGGAACACAAAATTTTACATAAAAAGCTCCTGCGGTGTAAAAGTTGTAGGCGTCGTAAAGTTGCTGGCAGGCTAAACTGCAGGATTTGCTAAAAAATATGATTGCAAATACGATAAAAAAAAAATAAATGTAAGGCGCGATAAACTCTGAACAGATCTAAGGCCCGAGCTTCTCTTCCAATTTGCGTCGTCCTCCTCTTATTTCCCCTACAAATTGGGCCGGACGGGAACCTATATGTTTTAGGCCGCTCCGAACGGCATCTGCAAGGCAGATGATATTCACTGAGAGCTTTTCATGTCAAAAATACACTCGGAGCGCTTGCCAACACTGCCGAGGGACGACCCCGCTTAGAAAAATTTTCTTCTAATTTAAAAACTTATTTCTACAAATTTTGATGTTGCTTTGCCCGGGGTTGAACCCAGAGCATACGGTGTGATAGGCGGAACACGCTACCATCACACCACTGTGGCAAATACGATTAGATAGTGGAAAATGAAGTTGCTTGATAAATGATTGAACAAAAAAACTACATTCAAACTTGCCAACACATTAGGGTGTGCCAAAAAAAGTAAAAACTTTCTGTTTCTTTGTTACAGTAAATATTGTGAGAACCATTGAAATGTATAAGATTCTTTCAGCATTTAATGTTAATGTTTAGAGAACTTCATTGCGACTTTCCCATAAAAAATTGCACAGCAGCTCTAACCCCAAGTGTTCATCTCAATGTTATAGGAAATTGATTTGTATAGAAAAACTAATTCGCAACGATAGAACTCTAAACATTAAAATAAAAGCGAAATGTATAAATTAAGCGGAAATGCTCTCATTACTTTTAAATGTATAAAACCTTTATTTGGAGCAATATTCAATATATAAGTTATTTAATAATTTGAAAAATTTAAACACGTGAAATCAGGTCGCAGCCTTTCTATTATACCTTGTGAATCTCTTCAAAGCCTTTTCTACCGAGAAATTATTAAAAAAAAAAGCTAAAGTGTTTACGGGCACACACAACTTACCAACCAAAAACATTCTCACTATACAGATATCAAGATACCCTTAATAATATATAAACAAGACAAGGAATAAAAAAAATAAAAAGGAGCCACTGGCATTACAAGCAAACAACAATATGATACCCACTATGTAACCTAAAAAACTGCAAATAAATTGAAAACAAGTAGAGCATGTAGAATCGCAGGCACTCTAAAACGACCTACCCTATCATTATTAATAACGATTAACTGCTGAACAATAGTCAGACACGTTAGTAATTTCGATATCTATCTATTTGCCGAATTCGAGTATCATAGGTTATATCATATGAGCTCGAGTGCCTCCATGCATTCTCATATGGCCTAGTCAGCAAAGCTTTTGTACATTCATGGTTGTTGTGTTCAGCGATAAGGACACTCCCCGAAGGCTTGGGTTGTTGATTGGTCTCTGCCGGATGCAGATCCGGTACGTTCCGGTAACAACCACCATAGTACCTAAAGTACCTACCATCTCGGAAACGATTTTTTATGACCACATGAAACATCTAGACCATACCGCCCTCCCACCCCCATAGATCCATCAGGAATTCTCGGCAGGAGCCTCTTGTGTTAATGAAACAGGTATTCGCCACGGTAGGTGAGGATTGAGCTATTGGTGGAGACAAGCTATATATGCGTTGGCTATACGCGGCGTTGAGTAGGTTGCGCTACGACAACGCCCTTGAATCAATTTTGTATTTAAGTCTACCTCTTGACGACAGGCATAGTCCTTACCGTCTAAATGCCCGCCTTACCCGCTGGGTGGTATTTGCTTTCATCGCTGCGCTTATACAGAGCACGGCCAGTGACATTTTTGCCACGGCATTATTGAACCTTCCTCGATGCTCGCTGTGATATTATTCTCCAAATGCTCAAATGGCCAATCCCTAATATTCCTCTGACGCAGCTTTATGATTACAAGGGCGCTCGATAGATTTTGATTTCCTACTAGTTGCACATAGGCACACTTGAAAGTCAGAGAGTGACCTTCTTATTGGGGTTCTGAGCTGTCATTGCGTTGCGCTGTTAATGCTCGTCTCCTAGAGAAGAGGTCTTCATTGACTCGGATTTGAACCTTGGAGTGAGTGGGAGTTCTTATCGTGACTCACAGCAAACTATTTGGACTTGTGCTCCGTGTACAATTCTAAGGGCTAGTGCCTGCTAACGCTAAACAGAAATATACAACGTACTGCATGCATGAAAGGGCAGTGACATCAAAATCATCAGCATGCGAAAGCTGCTTATGGGTCTTACAAAACATGCCTGTGTGAGGTTTGCAAGACTTTTAAGCTCAGATATAGCCTTTCACTCCTCAATGCTCCTTTGGTGTTCACAAGGTGCTACAGCATATTGTGAAAATCTGTTATTTATTAGGCTAACCAGTCCAAGGGTCGCTTGAAATGTTCATTCAGTTCGTTGAACCGAAAGTAGAACATAATATGCATATATGCTCGTCATATGGCAATAGGTAAGATTTTCGGGATTACCTTTCTTGCAGACTGGCCCTCTCTTTAGCCTCACAATAGCTCATTAGATTTGTAGGGCGAGGCCTACAGGCCTTCATTTTGTACGTGTTGGGCATTTGAGAGCATCATGCGAAACTGCAGGCTTTGCTCACTTCAGTAACAGATTACAGAAACATTGAAGGCAAAGAAATGTGTATGAGATGGCCTCTGAATAATTAATGGTGCACCGGCCACTTTCATCAATAAAATTGACTTTCTTACCAATCTCAAGAAAACCGTAATTCGCAATTGGTACTCCATATCTAACTGCAGGATCACCCAGAAAGTATGGTCTGATGAAACCGTAAAAGAAGGGAGTTTCTACTAGAAATGTCTGGAACAGAGCCATTGTAACAGAACACTGGAAAGTTGGCTCACATGCGGAAAGCATGGGAATCCCCTTCAAAGAGAGGTGCAGGAGATTTAGTGAGGTCGTTTGTAAGGAGGCGGTCAACCATTTCCGCTGACAGTGCTCTACTCAAGCAAACATGAAGTCAGGAGCTCTAGGGGCGGAGTCGAAATAGTCCATAAAGAATATCAGTATGTTTATTAATCTAACCAAAATGTTAATTGAATATATGCATTGTACATTAGTTATTGGTTTTAGGACAATGTGGATCAAAATGGAGCCTAAGCGTTCCTTGTGCCCGATTTCGTTATAACTGTGTAAACTGCAATTTTTAATTGGAGCTTTCTATGCGCAGTTGTTACATGAGGGCAATTTTAAGTATTTCATTTTCCAGTTTCCATCATAAATTATCGCTTAACCGCCTTAGCGATTTGGCGTTTCGTAACAAGTCACGCCAGTCACGCTTTTCCTGTTTTGCGATAACTGACGCCAATTGGAAGCATGAAGGGAGGTCAAGTCTTTCTCCACCCGCATCCCCAAATTCAGTGGAGGTTTCCGCTTTCTTCTACTTCCACGCTGCGTCGTTGACTGAAATAGTTTCTTGTCCAGAGCGTCTTCGTCCATTCGCATAGCTTGACCTAGCCAGCTAAGCCTTTTTAATTTTTATACGCTGCACTGTCGTCATAACTGTGTAAAGCTCATACAGCTTATCATTATACCTCCTTCGATACTCGCCGTCAGCTACACGGACAGGACCATAAATCTCTCGGAGAGCTTTTCTCTCGAACACTCCAAAAGCAATTTCATCTTCTCTCGGCACTGTACATGATTCCAAGCCATGTATACGAGCAGCTATGATGAGCGACTTGTAGGGCGTGATTTTTGTTCGTCCGAAAGGTCTCTGCTTTTTTGTTGCCTACTCAGTCCAAAGTAGCACTGATTGGCAATAGTTGTTCTCCGTTTGATTTCCAGCTTCAAGCAATAGGATACGCAATACATACAAAATTTATATACCGTTTATAATAGAATAGTTGCCCCAGTTGATTAGTGCTTAGCTTACTGCGTTTTCGCGCTAACTTTTCAGAAACATTGTCTTACCGGATATTGTTATTACTGTTATTGCCATCTTTATTTTTGCTTGTTAGTTGTTACAACCAGCCACCAAATTGCCGCAGATTTTCTTCTCATTCACTGAGTGGGCGTGCGACAAAGTGCTTGACAAAGAATGACAGCTAGACTCTTGTTAATAGTGACACATTTATCTTACCTACCTACATAATATTTATGGTGCCGCCGTAGTAGTAAGGTATGCCCTTTGAACCAAGAAAAATATCACCTCTACCATTGCGGAGATTATATTTTAAGACAGCCATCTTCTTTGTCCTCCAAAATTGCGACAGACATCGTTCGTTCATTGCTTTTTACGTCACTTTAATATTTTTCGCCAATCAATTATCTCACTTTGCTTTTCCATTACCATTTTTTTATGGCCCACTTTACGTTTATTTTATTGTTTTAGTTTCTTTTTGGTTTAACGCTTCAGTTGTCGCAAATTGTTCACGTAGATGCCCCAGAAATATTTTGCGATTCTCTAAAGTGGGTCAAGCAACGACAAAAATCCTTAAGTAAGTGCATTTATTTGGCTGAGTTGTCTAACATTTTGCATTTTTCTTTAAATTTTGAGTGCGATTGAAATATGATGCCAAGACCTTGCTGTATTTTTGCTGTTTGAAAAAGTTAAATTTGATTAAATCAAACTGAATTTATTTCAAAGCAACTTAAACTAATTATACTTAAGTAATTTTATCATTTTATTTGATGCCTAATTTTATTTAATTAATAATAATTGCTTGATTCACGAAAAAATGACATTAAGCGAATTCTTTACTATTTTGAAGGGTATACAGTTTCAGAATCGAATACTAATTCAGAATCGGGCGCTCTTAAAACCAGCTACTTTTTAAATTTGGGTACTTTTATTAGCTGGGTACTTTTTAGAACTGGGTGCTTTCTAAAAACCGGCTACTTTTATGAAATTGGGTATATTTTTGAACCGAGGCTTATTAAGAACGGGGTACTTTATCATTTCCGGGTACTTTTTCAAAACCCTATAAATTTTTAGAATCAGTGTTTGTTAAAGCCGAGTACTATCTGGAACTGGGCTATTTTTTGAGCTAGGTGGTTTTTCAAATGGATACTTTTGAAGCATCGTGTACTACTTCAGAACAGGATATTTTTTCTGATCAAAATACTTATTGAACCGGATCCTAGTTTTGAACCGGATACTTGTTTAGAGGCGAGAACTTTTCAGAACAGCTAGTTACTTAACACCGGGCACTTTTCCAGAATAAGTGATGAATATTAGCTGTTTCGATATGTCACTGTGATGTTAATAAATAAATGCTGCACAAAACCAGCAAAGCAAGCAGAAAATATTTCACACACAAGTACATGGCACTAAAGTACGCATATTGCCTTACATATACTACAGGTATACATGTATGTAGCCAATGCCAATACGATATACATAAAATAGAAACAAGTAAGCAACTATTCGAGACGGCTGTTTGCGAAAAGTTCAGACTCTGGGAGAAATAGATGGAGAGTATAAAAGTAGCGCATAGTCAATCAGTTTGATTATAAATGTTATAAGTGAAGTGCGCGCGTAGTTTCATTGCGAAGTACTACTACCACAATAGTGTTGTGAAAAAAAGAACATATTGTTATACCGAATATTTGAGTTATTTGTTCGACAGTTCAACGATTCGAACACTAGGTGCAGGATTATCGAGATTTATTAAAATTCACTACAATATAAAGGAATCTATATCTATCTCTGGTATGCGCAGAAAGTAATAATACCCTGTGGAGCAACACCGCTGGCTGTAAAATAAGATTGCGAAATATGAACTTAGTCGTTTTCAAAAAGTAAATTATGCATTTTTGCACATCTTTCGGCGTTATAAAAAGAGCTTTAATAATTGTTATGAATTATAAGCCGTACTTCTCAGTTATTGTAGATTAATTAAATTAATATATGTGAAAATACTAACCGATCATTTATATGCACTTCTACAGACTGAATATACACATGTTCACATGTTTATACATGCATACATATGTATATACATACATCCGCTGCATAACACCACTTAATTGAATTGATTTAATTTTAATTATGTTTTTATTGCACGCCTGATTTAATATCATCCGGCGATTTTTCTGTTAATTTCAATTGAATCAGACGTGAAATGAACATAAAAATTTTTTAAAATAACAAAGAGTATAAAGGATTAACTCTGCAGCTTAAATGCCCGAGTACCGGCGAATCTGCGTAAATATGTCTGATTGTAAACCCTTACAACAATTAAATCACTTTCTCATCGAATAAATCCGATTATTTTTATTCAACTGTCTGTCTGTTGCATATAAACGCCAAACATAAATTAAAACTCCCCTTTTGATAGTGGAACGAAAATTAATACGATTAAGTACGAAAAATTATGAAAATAATTCCTTGTAATTTTAACTTTTAATTAAAGAGCGACGGCCTTGCTTTGATATCCGAACCCTGGGTTTCATAGCCATCAATTGTTGGCTTGACGATGTATGTTGTCTTTTAGTATTAGCTAGTATGTACCAAAGACTAAACCTAAACGTTCAATTTCCCGTATCTCGCGACTTATGTACTTAAGGTGTACACTGTAGTGTGGGGTTACATATGTCTTGAAAAGGTTGGCGACTGTTACTGTTAATTCAAATATAACGAGTAAGACCCGAAGTATTTAAATTCCGCTTGCCTGTCGTTGAAAATCGTCAGTTTGCTACAGAAGAGTTACCGATTTGTGATCGGAGTTTACTGCTTTGTTATCGACGAGTCATCGGATTCTTTCCGACGGATTAATGGTCGTATTTTCATTTTATTTTCGAAAAAGTTATTGATTGGTTAACCTTTTGTTTATTATCAGCTTGCTGTCGGGGACGAATAAATGATTGTCGGTTTTTCATCGTGGTATTATGAATTTGTTTTCGATAGCATATATAATCGATAAGTTTTCTGTTTTTTGTTGACGGGTTATGGATTTTTATTGATGGGTTACCGAAAAGTTGTTATTGAAAATGTTTCCATTTGCTATCGAAAAGTTATCGATGTGTTATCGGAGTGTTACCGATTTGTTATCGATTAATTATGGAATTTTTTGATGATTAATGGTAATTTTATCTGTATATTTTAAAAACTGTGTTGGTTTGTTATGCATTGTTATAGGTTTCTTATGGCGATAATATCGGCGAGTTATCGATTTGTCATCGAAGTGCTATACATTTATTACAAACAAAAAACGTAAACTATAAGTTATTAGTCTTTAACCGACGAGCTTCGTATTTTGCTATATGCTGTCGATCATTTGGTATTGAAAATTTGTCTATTTGTTTTCGAAGGCTATGGACTTCTTATCTGAGCGTAAAGGGTTTGCTATCAATCAGTTATCGGACTGGCGGCCGCCGTGGTGTGATGGTATCGTGCTCCGCCATACACACCGAAGATCCTGGGATCATGCCCCAGGAAAAGCAACATCAAAATTTTAGAAACAAGGTTTTTCAATAAGAAGAAATTTGTCTAAGCGGGGTCGCCCCTCGGCAGCGTTTGGCAAGCACTCCGAGTGTATAGCTTTCATGAAAAGCTCTCAGAGAAAACTAACTTACAGATGCCGTTCAGAGTCGGCATGAAACAAGTAGGTCTTGTACCGCCAACTTGTAAGTAAAAGTAAAAGAAGCACGAGCAAATGGAAGAAAAGCTCGGCCTAAAATCCCTTCGGGGGCTATCGCGCCTTACATTTCTTTACAGGACTGGTTTCGGCGGGTTCTGGCCGTGACTCCTTTGTCGGCGAGGTATAGACATGTTATCGGTGTGTTATTGAAGTGTCATAAATTTCTTATCGATAACAAACGTAAATGATGAGTTATCTATTTTTTATCGATGGTTTATCAGGTAACCTATTCAAAATTTGTTCCTTGAAAATATATCGATTTTTTATCGAAAGTACTACTTCTACTTCTGTACATTTATAATCAATTTCCCTTTCCAAATTATATAGCAATTTACAACAAAAAAATTACGATTACTACCAAGCAAACACGAGAAGCTAAATATAAAATTTACCAAAATTACATTAACGTGCGCTAAGTAGGCGTGGTAATCCATTGAAATGCCACTCAAATGGCATAACAAGATAGCATAGATTGTTGTAATCGCGTGATAACAACATACTAACATGTTTACGTAACGTCACGTGCATTTCGACACACATACAGACACAGTCATCGTTCAGCTAGGCTATGTACAACATGTTTCCGGCTGAAGCTGTTGTTGTTGTTAGAAGTCGAGCAATAACGCACCATTTGCAAATGCAAAAACAAAATGCCATGTAAATTCGCAAAAACAAGATAATTGCAAAAAATAGGGGCAAGAAAATGAACAGGGAAAGGTGTTGGTATGCCCTTTTGTGTTTATGTATGATATACATATATACGGATGTCAAAACTTGAAAGTTTAATTTGCATTGCAATTAATCATTTCGGGTGCGGTAATTGGTCAAAATTTGAACGTCAATTGTAAGATTATGTTTTTGCGACAATGAGATATGATTTTTGGAAATGATTCTCCAAAAAAAGGGAGACAGAACAAATTTTAAACACTACCTTTATATAAATGTACCACAATGCAGCAGAAAATGTGTCCTTAAACAAAACCTTAAAGGTGTATCGCTATTAGGATGTTAAAATTTTACAATAACAATTCATCAGTATCCACTTTGCACGTATTTGAGGAAATAGCTCCCGCTGGGTTTTCATTTATTTATATATATAACAAATATTTTTGTATCTCCTTCTGGAGCCCAATGAAGAAACATTTTTGTAAAAGGTATTGCACTCTCTTAGGTATGGGAACCACATTTAAAATTCCAAGTGTTTAGCTTACTCGAATGCTACTTAAAAGGCAAAGTTTTTTTAAGAAATTTCATATGAATTTTCTAATTAATTTAACCCGTGCGCCAACAACGGAACCCTTTTATCGAAATTTGCTGCATTATATCAGCGCTCCTAACATTGTGTTTCGAGTTACGAGTTTGTAGTTCAATTTCTACAAATTGATAGCACGACCCCCACAAACCCCTACGTACGATATTTGTAAATGCAACAAAAAAAAATCCGATAGGTGGGGTTTCGATATGTTTACAAGATTCATAAGAGTTTTGAAAATTTGGAACCGATTCCAAGTAGCACCTCGCCACAGGAGACGCTTAAATGTATTTGAGATCAAAAGAGATAATTTCAGTCAACAATGCCTCGAAATTTTTATTTTTTTTTGTTGCCTTGTATCGATGCTACGCCCCATGTAAGAGGTTTCAAGTATTTAGTTCAGTAGGAAGTCTACCGATTTGTTATTGGAGCTTTACTAGTTTTTACTTTTGAGCTTCACCAATTCTTCATCGAAAAGTTTACGATTAGCAGCCAAAAAACAAATCGATTTTATCTGAGTGTTATCGATTTGCTATTAAAAATTTATAGATTTACTATCAAAAAATTGTCGACTTGCTATCAAATAACTGACGTAACCTGGCGTAAACTTATCGATTTCTCATCGAAATGTTATCGATTTTCTATCAAAATGTTATCGATTTGATATCGAAAATTTGTCGACATGTTATCAAAAAGTTATTGATTTATTGTTGAAAAGTTTTCACTTTGTCATATAAAATTTATCGATTTGTCAACAAAAATTTATCGGTTGCAATATCTCTAAATTTTTCACTGAAATTTGCATACTAGCTTATATGTTATGTAAGTTGAAGTGGCTGCCCGAGGGTACACTTTAAATGGTGATATTAGGACCATTGTGACAGAACTAAGAGACAGCTTTACCTTTCCTCTTCGAACCATTTTGAAGACTTGATAACCGCCGTTTACTCTTGTTCATCCTCTTTACAACTCCTTCCTTATCCTTTCTGCATGCCTACATCTAAGGCAATGCCCATTTCGTGTGGAAATCGTATTATGTTGTAAACTGAACGGGGTCTTTAGTATCACATTCTGGCCAGGTTTCCTTCAATACCCGAAACCCCAGTATTTGTAGCCATCTTTCTTCGGCTTGATGGTCAATGTGCTCTTTTAGCATTAGCTTGCATGTGGATAAGGGCGTTCTTGGTCAGGAAGAGTCAGCCCGGTCGTACCCTGCCTAGTAGTTCGTCTACAATGCAATTTCCCTCGATGTTCTTGTGTCGCGGAACATATGTGAAGTGAAAAAGGTTCTATTGGGTCATCTCTTGCTGAGTTCGGTGACAGTTTACTGTTAGTTCAGAATTGAGCGAGTAGGAGCCAAGAGATTTAATGGCAGCCTGGTTGTCGTTGAAAATAAAAATTTCTTTGCCGATCTTGTGTGTCTTTATCCTAACTAACGCACTGGTATCCATCTTTGCAGGTGGTACGGAGATGTGTTGACGTGTAATGGTTGGTTTTTAATAAATATTTGTACTTAAAACACCAAAAAAACTGCTAATTTAAGATAGTCATAGCAAAACAAAAAAAGTGAAATAATTTCAACATTTTCCTTGTAGATCTAAGTCTTTAATTCTACTACGAAACATTTCAATTTCTTAAACGAAATTATTCAACAGCGAAATTTAAAAAATTTATTTTAGTAAGTGTGCCATTTTTTCTTAAGTCTCTCCTTCTTCTTTATATTTCTTACAGATTCACATAGAAGTGGTAATAACAAACGCAATAAGATGTATTTGATAAAGGCAACAAAAAGCACAAGATAAACACAAAACTGCCAACGAAAATGAATGAAATTAGCGAAACGAAAAAAAAATAAAATAAAAGATAAAACGTAGAACAGAAACTATTAAAAATTTAAGTAAAATAGAGAAGAAAAGATAATAAAATAAGCAGCAAATTTTTTAATAGAAAAAAATAAGTAATATAGGTGTGTATGTGTGTAACTCAGCTGGCACTTAAACCTCCGGAGAATCACAAAGAGAAAAAAATAATAATAATAAGGCAAATATAAACAACACTGCAATGAAAATAACTTAAGAAAGCTGAAAGAAAAATGCTAAAAAAAATAAAAATAAAAATTTAAAAATAAAAGATTTATAAAAGCAAAATTAACGACACAAATTTGGTTGAAATTAAAAAAAAATTCCCCGAAGTAGAAGCAGCAGAGAAGCAGTAAGTGGAGCACTTGAAATTAAAAAACACAAATAGCAGTACTATAATTTTTTTTCGTGCAAACATTGTTTCAAAAGCCAAAAAATTCCCTACACAAATGCATAAATCCGCGCATGCAGCAACAACAACAGCACAAATAGCAGTAATTGCAACAACATACATTAATATTGCAGCAACTGTGAAAATTACAACAACAAAAATTTCAACTTTAAATAAGAAACACTTCTTTACAATAGATGCACAGGGCGAACCAGTGGCAATACAACAACACAAACAAAAACAAAAAGAACAACAGCAACAACAACACAAGTGGCATAAGCTTGCAACATTGCTACGTAAACGCGGCAATCAAAGTCGCGGTCGTAGCAAACGTAACAAAAAGAGCAGCAAAAGCTGCGACAACAACAACAAGCACAACTTTAAACATCACCACAATAACCCCACAGAAGAAATTCGCTGTGGGAGATAACAATTCGGTGGCACTGAGCGGTATGAAGTAGGAAATACTGAAGCACAACTTAAAATCGCTAACAACATTACGTCACAGAATATAACAGAGATAGCAGCAACAAGAACAACAGCAAAAATAACACATATAACAACACTAAAGCCACAATAACAGCAAAGCCAATTAGGTCTAAAAACAACAGCAAAACATAGGCAGGCGTAGAACAAAACGACCAAAGCCTAACGGTCAAACAAAGTACCATATACAAGAACAACAGCAACAGCAACAACGAAGACTAAAAACCACATACACACTATAACAAACACAAGCACAAACAACTTCCGTATTGCGAATGACATTAGCAAGCACATCTTATTTCCTAGAACAACAACAACAACATACGCACACCACCAATTATTCAAAAAAATTCTAGTGCTTGCATCAACCAAAAGTTTCTGTGGCTTAACAAGGCATAAAGACGCATTGGCATCAAAATTGATTTGTAACTGCAGAGCAAGTGAAGTACTAAGAGCCATAATTGCAGTAGTGGGCGTTGGTAAGTGTGCAGCAATAAAGCAGCAGCAAGCAGCAGCAAGCAGCAGCAGCAGCACCCAAACAACCACAAAGCGCAGAGGGAAATGAGATGAAGTGGTTTCAAGTGGCGTTGGATATGTTCCTTGTGCTTTCATTTATAACAAGTAAGTGCCTGTAGCTATAGTTAGTCGGCTTAGTAAGAAGCGTGTGTTGTGTGCGCGTTTGTCTGAATGTGTAAAATCTAGTGCAACTTAAACATTTGTTTCAATTGCGATGTCAGCAGTCTTGCCTAAGTCTTTGAATTGCCATAACAAGTTGTTCCTAATTTGTAGAAAAATGTTGGAGACTTACACATACCTAAAAGTATGCGAGTGTCTACTTTGTGGAAAATTGTGTTAAGCAAAGTATTTTTGTTAGCTTTCGATTGTGATTTGCACATACACTTATATCACGATTGACTTTTCTTCATGTGTGCCATGAAAAATTTAATGCCCTAAGAATGCAAGAAATTATGCTTTGCGTTACAAATTTTTTGGAAAAAGGCGCCTGGACGTATGCTCTAGTTTTGAGATTTAAAATTTGTCGTACATTATTCACACAATATCTGAAAATTTAAAGTTTTAACAAAAGAAGTTGTTTTTTTTACTGGGTTGGGCCTGCAATTCCATTTATTACTAATCTTAGTACTTCCATAGGTTTCAATTCGTTCGTCCAGCTCAGGGAGAACTATTCAAATTTTGCATTAAAATTTTACATCATAAGTAATATAAGGAAAATTATTAAACTTATTAAGCCATAATTGCTAAAAAGGCTTTTTAATGTTGAAAAATTGGTATAGTCCAAAAAAATGTCGCTTAAGCCCTAATTGCGTTAGCCATAACTTTTTACGGATTATTCTAGAACTTTGAAGGGTGATATAAATCTAACACCTCTCAATAAACACAATTTAAAATTTTTCGGTTAAGCCTAAATCTAAGCCTAATGACGAAGATTCTCCGTACAATAAAGTATTGTACTGATTTGGGATAGGCAGGTGGAGAAAGACTTGACTTTCTTTGATGCTCCCAATGGGTGTCAGTTATCTCAAAACAGGGATAGTTAGCGTGACTTTTTACTAAACGGCAAACATCGATTACGCGATTAACCGCCAAAAAAATGATTAAGCCAATTTTGAGGTGACGGCATGGTATAATAATTATATATATACATGCCTAAAAATATAACCCAAAATTTCAAAATCTCCACTTCTATCCACCTTCGGCTCGCTCTCTCTTCCAAAGAATACGCGTGAATGTTGAGAGCGACCTAGTTTTAACCTGACACAGATGCGGCGACCTCTCCTTGGAAGACACTGCAATGGTTGGGTCACAAAAATTTCCAGCTGTCTCTGAGCTCTTGACTGAACGTAGAGAGCGACCTAGTTTTAACCTGACACAGTTGCGGCGACCTCTCCTTGGAAGACACTACAATGGTTGGGTTGCAAAAATATCCAGCTGACTCTGAGCTCTTGCCATCTTTCTGGTACATATCTACAGACAAATAATGTATATATGGCTTCCCCATTCTTCGAGGATAATAGCTCGTAAAAAAAAGCCGCTTTTTTTAATATGTATGAAAAATGCTGAGGAATTCTGAAGTTGTCTGTTGCCAAGCACATATTTCGTGCCTTGAGGTCCATTTACAACTTAGATGGCAGGCGACAGCCATGTTGATACTCAGCAATGCATTCAATACTCCAGTTGGTATTGTACGAAAAACTACGCTGTACTGAACCTCGCATCGAACGATTATGGATTCATTATTTTTGACGATGGATGGAGTGTATATTACATTCCATCTGAAAAAACACTTCTGAATGAAAGAATCACCCAGATCGCCATATCACACAGACGCCGCAGCATCTTAATATAAAGACCTTAAAACGTTCTCCAGTAGACCCACACGGCATTATAGGATTATTTAACTTCTCCATGAGAAGCATAATTAAACCGCTACTTCACAAGATTTGGACAAACTAACCACTACCACAAGGTATCCCCCCAAGAGCTTAAAGGGTATACTTCGAAACTCTCCATTAGCCGGTACTGCCAGATTATCAGCTAAAGCTATTACTTGGATGCCCTACATTTGAGGTCCTTTAGAAGGACTGCCTCGAACTATTTTATAATTAAGATTAGCTGGTTCCCGGGTCATACTGATACCCCGGGCAACAGTCAAGCGAATCTCTTAGCCCGAATCGGTACAACTGAACCAGATGAAGACGGCTGTAGGAATTTCGGATTCCGCTGGCCACATGTGGTTTGCTCCTGCATAGATGGGCTTAAAGTCAGCTAAGCAAACATTGAGCGGACACCACCTCTTGCAGGGGAACAAGATCATTCTGGCCGGAATTGGATGACAGGAGGTCTGCCGAAATAATTTGGTTCACTAAGGTTCACCTATCAATGGTTATTGAGGTTTCGACATGGCACTGTCCCATAGGTATACTTGCGGTATGTCTCAATATACTGGAAATCCCATCGTGCTCTAGCTGTATGGAGGAAGATGAGGTGATCACTTTATGCTGGTTGCCCACCTTTTGCCAGAGCTAGGCGAAAGTACTGAGGTCGCGACTCACTTGGATCTCCAGAGGATTTATCCAAGGTTAAGATCAGTATCATTCGAAACTTTATCGTTACCACCCAACGATTCTCTAAGTAGCAATACCTACGTCACGGTTATTTTATTGTATGTGGTATCACAACGTACCTTCATGTTGTCCAAGTGAGCTTCCCCTATCAGGGCAGCTACCACCTAACCTAACCTAACCTAACCTAAACAGCTGAAAAATAATTTTAAATAACACGTTCGCCAGGGTAATGAATAGCAAAACCCCTTAAGGAAGCTCGTGTGGCTTATCATTCATAAGTCATTAATTTTAAGGATTATTCACTACTTATTTCCAGCGCCCATATATTTATCTCTGAAGTACCACAAGGAACTAAAATTCTCGTGGGAAATATTTCTTAGCCCCGGGGACTCACTGCCATCTTGCACGTTTTCGCAAAAACTTGTCCATTTGTCCCTTGCCGCTGTCGTTACGAGTATATGTGATTGCAAATATATTGCAGAGCGTGTAGAGTTTTTAGAGTATTTACAACTTTGGTTTGAAGACAAGCCGGAGAGGCGTTGTGCCTTCTTCATATACACCCTATTTTCACAATACCCAATACCTTCGAACTACAAACACAATACAAGCAATTGAAATAGATCATAGCGAAAAATTTCACTGATTCAGCACCAATATTTTGAATATTTACCAACTATTTTGAGGTCAAAAACATAGGCAGTCATAGCTTAATTGATGCACTTTGCTGTTCTGACCACCTCGCTTTATTTAATGGTAGACGTATGCCCCCTTATTTTAATACTTATTATTTATGACCAACGTAAATTGATGTACCATTTCATATTCATAAAAGGTAACAAAAATTTAAGATAGAAGCGGGCATTGCTGTATTTATAATTTGAATAAGCGCTTTAATACTAAACTCCCCAATCAGTAGCTCATTAATTGTTACCCTATTTACTCAATTAAATCATTACAGAAAAGGAAATATGTAAATTAACTAATTAAATTTTTGATAACGATAAGCATAGTATCTTACGAGAGAGCGCATTAGATAAGTGAAAAAAATTTCTAAATTTTTATAAATGTTTACAATAAAAAAACAATTAAGGACGGGACTGTCTTCGGCTGTGTCGAAGATTTCATACCTTTCATGAATGGGGCTGAACAATAATCTTGTCCGGTTCGTAATCTCCAAATAATGGGATATATAAGATAAGAAATATATAGTGAACAGATGTACATGCCTAAACGATTTTTAAGATAAATATAAAATAAAAAATGGCAAGAAACCCCCTTATCTGAACGATCGGTTTATGGGATATATATTATATATAGCTCTGATCGAAAATGATTTTTACAGGAAATCTTCTATGATATATTAGAATATATATCTCCAAGTTTCACGTTTTTATATTGGAAACTAAGGGAGAAATGGCCAAAAATCTCTCTATCTGAACGATCGGTTGTATGGGATATAACTAAAATATATAGCTCCGACCAAAGTGATTTTTTCAGAAAATCTTCTATGATATATTAAAATATATATCACCGAGTTTCACGTTTATACTTTCGAAATTAAGGGAGAAATTACCAAAAATCTTTCTATCTGAACGATCGGTTGTATGGGATATAACTATTATATAGATCCGATCAAAGTGATTTTTTCAGGATATCTTCTATGATATATAAGAATATATATCACCGAGTTCCACGTTTATACTTTCTAAATTGCGACAGGAATGACCAAAATCGTCTTATCTGAACGATCGGTTGTATGGGAGATATATGTTATAGTGGTCGGATCCTATTAGATTCGACAAATATCTAATATAATACAAAAATAAATCCTTGTGCCAAATTTCATTGAGATATCTCAAAAATTTGAGGGACTAGTTTGCGTTCAAACAGACAGACTGACAGACAGACGGACGGACGGACAGACGGACATGGCTATATCAACTCAGTTCGTCGCCCTGATCAATTCGGTATACTTAATGGTGAGTCTATCTTCTATACTTCTCAACGTTACAAACATCGGACCAAAGTTAATATACCATTCCATGTTCATGAAAGGTATAAAAAAATTTTAAAGGACATATAGCAAAGCGAAACTGCCCAAAATATTGTAGCTGAAAGATTCAAATCGATATTAGAGAAAAATTACAAAGTTTACAAACATCTATGGTTATTAGGACATGTTTCTAAATTTCACTTCTTAATAAGTTAGCTTCTCGGGAGCTGAGTGTTGAACTCGAGATCGCCAAAATTCATACTTTATACTAGTGTAGTGGCGTATGCTTTGATCCACTCAGCTATATGAATGCCCCGCTGATTGCTTTGCAATTGGTCTTTAGTCTCCTAGTAATCATCGCCGTTTGGAAACATAGTAATTTTTCTCTAATATCAATGAAAATATTGAAACCTATATGTGTTCACTGAGTTACTTGTTAGGCAGCGCTCTTCGCAGCACCTTTTAATTTAATTGAGCACTAAAGATACTTGGTCTGCTATAAACTACGAAAGCTTATTTAGGAAGCTGCTTTTCATATATTTTCTACTGAAAAATACAATTTATGAAGCCTTTTTCAAAAAAATGGTTGAGTGACATCGGCATGGCTATCCTGACTGGAGACGTACTTAGAAATAACAATTATTAAAGTAACAGCATTTGCATAAGTTTTGTTGTTTTATTAATTTAAATTGAATAACTTTATAAATTCATATAGTCCAAAGTCTCAGAGCCACCGGAAGTTAGTTATTTTCTGACAAATAAAATGTGTCGGAAAGAGTAGCGTGCACAATAAAGGCATGCACATCCTTTAGTTTGGGACCTGGGCAGAGACTCGCCTATCCAGGCTGCGTGACTCAGAGTAATAGGCTGAAAGTCATGCAAAATAAACATAGTTAAAAGGCGCATGCGCCTTTTAACTATGTTTATTTTGCATGACTTTCAGCCTATTACTCTGAGTCACGCAGCCTGGATAGGCGAGTCTCTGCCCAGGTCCCAAACTAAAGGATGTGCATGCCTTTATTGTGCACGCTACTCTTTCCGACACATTTTATTTGTCAGAAAATAACTAACTTCCGGTGGCTCTGAGACTTTGGACTATATGAATTTATAAAGTTATTCAATTTAAATTAATAAAACAACAAAACTTATGCAAATGCTGTTACTTTAATAATTGTATTTCTAAGTACGTCTCCAGTCAGGATAGCCATGCCGATGTCACTCAACCATTTTTTTGAAAAAGGCTTCATAAATTGTATTTTTCAGTAGAAATATATGAAAAGCAGCTTCCTAAATAAGCTTTCGTAGTTTATAGCAGACCAAGTATCTTTAGTGCTCAATTAAATTAAAAGGTGCTGCGAAAGAGCGCTGCCTAACAAGTAACTCAGTGAACACATATAGGTTTCAATATTTTCATTGATATTAGAGAAAAATTACTATGTTTCCAAACGGCGATGATTACTAGGAGACTAAAGACCAATTGCAAAGCAATCAGCGGGGCATTCATATAGCTGAGTGGATCAAAGCATACGCCACTACACTAGTATAAAGTATGAATTTTGGCGATCTCGAGTTCAACACTCAGCTCCCGAGAAGCTAACTTATTAAGAAGTGAAATTTAGAAACATGTCCTAATAACCATAGATGTTTGTAAACTTTGTAATTTTTCTCTAATATCGATTTGAATCTTTCAGCTACAATATTTTGGGCAGTTTCGCTTTGCTATATGTCCTTTAAAATTTTTTTATACCTTTCATGAACATGAAATGGTATATTAACTTTGGTCCGATGTTTGTAACGTTGAGAAATATAGAAGATAGACTCACCATTAAGTATACCGAATTGATCAGGGCGACGAACTGAGTTGATATAGCCATGTCCGTCTGTCCGTCCGTCGTCTGTCGTCTGTCTGTTTGAACGCAAACTAGTCCCTCAAATTTTGAGATATCTCAATGAAATTTGGCACAAGGATGTATTTTTGTATTATATTAGACATTTGTCGGATCCGTAGGATCGGACCACTATAACATATATCTCCCATACAACCGATCGTTCAGATAAGACGATTTTGGTCATTCCTGTCGCAATTTAGAAAGTATAAACGTGAAACTCGGTGATATATATTCTAATATATCATAGAAGATATCCTGAAAAAATCACTTTGATCGGAGCTATATATAGTTATATCCCATACAACCGATCGTTCAGATAGAAAGATTTTTGGCAATTTCTCCCTTAATTTCGAAAGTATAAAACGTGAAACTCGGTGATATATATTTTAATATATCATAGAAGATTTTCTGAAAAAATCACTTTGATCGGAGCTATATATAGTATATATCCCATACAACCGATCGTTCAGATAGAAAGATTTTTGGCCATTTCTCCCTTAGTTTCCAATATAAAAACGTGAAACTTGGTGATATATATTCTAATATATCATAGAAGATTTCCTGTAAAAATCATTTCGATCGGAGCTATATATAATATATATCCCATACAACCGATCGTTCAGATAAGGGGGTTTTTTGCCATTTTTTATTTTATATTTATCTTAAAAATCGTTTAGGTATGTACATCTGTTCACTATATATTTCTTATCTTATACATCCGATTATTTGGAGATTACGAACGGGATAAGATTATTGTTCAGCCCCATTCATGAAAGGTATGAAATCTTCGGCACAGCCGAAGACAGTCCCGTCCTTAATTGTTTTTTATTGTAAACATTTATAAAAATTTAGAAATTTTTTTCACTTATCTAATGCGCTCTCTCGTAAGATACTATGCTTATCGTTATCAAAAATTTAATTAGTTAATTTACATATTTCCTTTTCTGTAATGATTTAATTGAGTAAATAGGTAACAAAGTTAATGAGCTACTGATTGGGGAGTTTAGTATTAAAGCGCTTATTCAAATTATAAATACAGCAATGCCCGCTTCTATCTTAAATTTTTGTTACCTTTTATGAATATGAAATGGTACATCAATTTACGTTGGTCATAAATAATAAGTATTAAAATAAGGGGGCATACGTCTACCATTAAATAAAGCGAGGTGGTCAGAACAGCAAAGTGCATCAATTAAGCTATGACTGCCTATGTTTTTGACCTCAAAATAGTTGGTAAATATTCAAAATATTGGTGCTGAATCAGTGAAATTTTTCGCTATGATCTATTTCAATCGCTTGTATTGTGTTTGTAGTTCGAAGGTATTGGGTATTGTGAAAATAGGGTGTATATGAAGAAGGCACAACGCCTCTCCGGCTTGTCTTCAAACCAAAGTTGTAAATACTCTAAAAACTCTACACGCTCTGCAATATATTTGCAATCACATATACTCGTAACGACAGCGGCAAGGGACAAATGGACAAGTTTTTGCGAAAACGTGCAAGATGGCAGTGAGTCCCCGGGGCTAAGAAATATTTCCCACGAGAATTTTAGTTCCTTGTGGTACTTCAGAGATAAAATATATGGGCGCTGGAAAATAAGTAGTGAATAATCCTTAAAATTAATGACTTATGAATGATAAGCCACACGAGCTTCCTTAAGGGGGTTTTGCTATTCATTACCCTGGCGAACGTGTTATTTAAAATTATTTTTCAGCTGTTTAGGTTAGGTTAGGTTAGGTTAGGTGGTAGCTGCCCTGATAGGGGAAGCTCACTTGGACAACATGAAGGTACGTTGTGATACCACATACAATAAAATAACGGTGACGTAGGTATTGCTACTTAGAGAATCGTTGGGTGGTAACGATAAAGTTTCGAATGATACCGATCTTAACCTTGGATAAATCCTCTGGAGATCCAAGTGAGTCGCGACCTCAGTACTTTCGCCTAGCTCTGGCAAAAGGTGGGCAACCAGCATAAAGTGATCACCTCATCTTCCTCCATACAGCTAGAGCAGGATGGGATTTCCAGTATATTGAGACATACCGCAAGTATACCTATGGGACAGTGCCATGTCGAAACCTCAATAACCATTGATAGGTGAACCTTAGTGAACCAAATTATTTCGGCAGACCTCCTGTCATCCAATTCCGGCCAGAATGATCTTGTTCCCCTGCAAGAGGTGGTGTCCGCTCAATGTTTGCTTAGCTGACTTTAAGCCCATCTATGCAGGAGCAAACCACATGTGGCCAGCGGAATCCGAAATTCCTACAGCCGTCTTCATCTGGTTCAGTTGTACCGATTCGGGCTAAGAGATTCGCTTGACTGTTGCCCGGGGTATCAGTATGACCCGGGAACCAGCTAATCTTAATTATAAAATAGTTCGAGGCAGTCCTTCTAAAGGACCTCAAATGTAGGGCATCCAAGTAATAGCTTTAGCTGATAATCTGGCAGTACCGGCTAATGGAGAGTTTCGAAGTATACCCTTTAAGCTCTTGGGGGGATACCTTGTGGTAGTGGTTAGTTTGTCCAAATCTTGTGAAGTAGCGGTTTAATTATGCTTCTCATGGAGAAGTTAAATAATCCTATAATGCCGCTGTGGGTCTACTGGAGAACGTTTTAAGGTCTTTATATTAAGATGCTGCGGCGTCTGTGTGATATGGCGATCTGGGTGATTCTTTCATTCAGAAGTGTTTTTCAGATGGAATGTAATATACACTCCATCCATCGTCAAAAATAATGAATCCATAACCGTTCGATGCGAGGTTCAGTACAGCGTAGTTTTTCGTACAATACCAACTGGAGTATTGAATGCATTGCTGAGTATCAACATGGCTGTCGCCTGCCATCTAAGTTGTAAATGGACCTCAAGGCACGAAATATGTGCTTGGCAACAGACAACTTCAGAATTCCTCAGCATTTTTCATACATATTAAAAAAAGCGGCTTTTTTTACGAGCTATTATCCTCGAAGAATGGGGAAGCCATATATACATTATTTGTCTGTAGATATGTACCAGAAAGATGGCAAGAGCTCAGAGTCAGCTGGATATTTTTGCAACCCAACCATTGTAGTGTCTTCCAAGGAGAGGTCGCCGCAACTGTGTCAGGTTAAAACTAGGTCGCTCTCTACGTTCAGTCAAGAGCTCAGAGACAGCTGGAAATTTTTGTGACCCAACCATTGCAGTGTCTTCCAAGGAGAGGTCGCCGCATCTGTGTCAGGTTAAAACTAGGTCGCTCTCAACATTCACGCGTATTCTTTGGAAGAGAGAGCGAGCCGAAGGTGGATAGAAGTGGAGATTTTGAAATTTTGGGTTATATTTTTAGGCATGTATATATATAATTATTATACCATGCCGTCACCTCAAAATTGGCTTAATCATTTTTTTGGCGGTTAATCGCGTAATCGATGTTTGCCGTTTAGTAAAAAGTCACGCTAACTATCCCTGTTTTGAGATAACTGACACCCATTGGGAGCATCAAAGAAAGTCAAGTCTTTCTCCACCTGCCTATCCCAAATCAGTACAATACTTTATTGTACGGAGCATCTTCGTCATTGGGCTTAGATTTAGGCTTAACCGAAAAAATTTTAAATTGTGTTTATTGACAGGTGTTAGATTTATATCACCCTTCAAAGTTCTAGAATAATCCGTAAAAAGTTATGGCTAACGCAATTAGGGCTTAAGCGACATTTTCTTTGGACTATACCAATTTTTCAACATTAAAAAGCCTTTTTAGCAATTATGGCTTAATAAGTTTAATAATTTTCCTTATATTACTTATGATGTAAAATTTTAATGCAAAATTTGAATAGTTCTCCCTGAGCTGGACGAACGAATTGAAACCTATGGAAGTACTAAGAGTAGTAATAAATGGAATTGCAGGCCCAACCCAGTAAAAAAAAACAACTTCTTTTGTTAAAACTTTAAAATTTTCAGATACTGTGTGAATAATGTACGACAAATTTTAAATCTCAAAACTAGAGCATACGTTCAGGCGCCTTTGTTTCCAAAAAATTTGTAAACGCAAAGCATAATTTCTTGCATTCCTAGGGCATTAAATTTTTCATGGCACACATGAAGAAAGTCAATCGTGATATAAGTGTATGTGCAAATCACAGTCGAAAGCTAACAAAAATACTTTGCTTAACACAATTTTCCACAAAGTAGACACTCGCATACTTTTAGGTATGTGTAAGTCTCCAACATTTTTCTACAAATTAGGAACAACTTGTTATGGCAATTCAAAGACTTAGGCAAGACTGCTGCCATCGCAATTGAAACAAATGTTTAAGTTGCACTAGATTTCACACATTCAGACAAACGCGCACACACACACGCTTCTTACTAAGCCGACTAACTATAGCTACAGGCACTTACTTGTTATAAATGAAAGCACAAGGAACATATCCAACGCCACTTGAAACCACTTCATCTCATTTCCCTCTGCGCTTTGTGGTTGTTTGGGTGCTGCTGCTGCTGCTTGCTGCTGCTTGCTGCTGCTTTATTGCTGCACACTTACCAACGCCCACTACTGCAATTACGGCTCTTAGTACTTCACTTGCTCTGCAGTTACAAATCAATTTTGATGCCAATGCGTCTTTATGCCTTGTTAAGCCACAGAAACTTTTGGTTGATGCAAGCACTAGAATTTTTTTGAATAATTGGTGGTGTGCGTATGTTGTTGTTGTTGTTCTAGGAAATAAGATGTGCTTGCTAATGTCATTCGCAATACGGAAGTTGTTTGTGCTTGTGTTTGTTATAGTGTGTATGTGGTTTTTAGTCTTCGTTGTTGCTGTTGCTGTTGTTCTTGTATATGGTACTTTGTTTGACCGTTAGGCTTTGGTCGTTTTGTTCTACGCCTGCCTATGTTTTGCTGTTGTTTTTAGACCTAATTGGCTTTGCTGTTATTGTGGCTTTAGTGTTGTTATATGTGTTATTTTTGCTGTTGTTCTTGTTGCTGCTATCTCTGTTATATTCTGTGACGTAATGTTGTTAGCGATTTAAGTTGTGCTTCAGTATTTCCTACTTCATACCGCTCAGTGCCACCGAATTGTTATCTCCCACAGCGAATTTCTCCTGTGGGGTTATTGTGGTGATGTTTAAAGTTGTGCTTGTTGTTGTTGTCGCAGCTTTTGCTGCTCTTTTTGTTACGTTTGCTACGACCGCGACTTTGATTGCCGCGTTTACGTAGCAATGTTGCAAGCTTATGCCACTTGTGTTGTTGTTGCTGTTGTTCTTTTTGTTTTTGTTTGTGTTGTTGTATTGCCACTGGTTCGCCCTGTGCGTCTATTGTAAAGAAGTGTTTCTTATTTAAAGTTGAAATTTTTGTTGTTGTAATTTTCACAGTTGCTGCAATATTAATGTATGTTGTTGCAATTACTGCTATTTGTGCTGTTGTTGTTGCTGCATGCGCGGATTTATGCATTTGTGTAGGGAATTTTTTGGCTTTTGAAACAATGTTTGCACGAAAAAAAATTATAGTACTGCTATTTGTGTTTTTTAATTTCAAGTGCTCCACTTACTGCTTCTCTGCTGCTTCTACTTCGGGGAATTTTTTTTAATTTCAACCAAATTTGTGTCGTTAATTTTGCTTTTATAAATCTTTTATTTTTAAATTTTTATTTTATTTTTTTTTAGCATTTTTCTTTCAGCTTTCTTAAGTTATTTTCATTGCAGTGTTGTTTATATTTGCCTTATTATTATTATTTTTTTCTCTTTGTGATTCTCCGGAGGTTTAAGTGCCAGCTGAGTTACACACATACACACCTATATTACTTATTTTTTTCTATTAAAAAATTTGCTGCTTATTTTATTATCTTTTCTTCTCTATTTTACTTAAATTTTTAATAGTTTCTGTTCTACGTTTTATCTTTTATTTTATTTTTTTTTCGTTTCGCTAATTTCATTCATTTTCGTTGGCAGTTTTGTGTTTATCTTGTGCTTTTTGTTGCCTTTATCAAATACATCTTATTGCGTTTGTTATTACCACTTCTATGTGAATCTGTAAGAAATATAAAGAAGAAGGAGAGACTTAAGAAAAAATGGCACACTTACTAAAATAAATTTTTTAAATTTCGCTGTTGAATAATTTCGTTTAAGAAATTGAAATGTTTCGTAGTAGAATCAAAGACTCAGATCTACAAGGAAAATGTTGAAATTATTTCACTTTTTTGTTTTGCTATGACTATCTTAAATTAGCAGTTTTTTGGTGTTTTAAGTACAAATATTTATTAAAAACCAACCATTACACGTCAAACACATCTCCGTACCACCTGCAAAGATGGATACCAGTGCGTTAGTTAGGATAAAGACACACAAGATCGGCAAAGAAATTTTTATTTTCAACGACAACCAGGCTGCCATTAAATCTCTTGGCTCCTACTCGCTCAATTCTGAACTAACAGTAAACTGTCACCGAACTCAGCAAGAGATGACCCAATAGAACCTTTTTCACTTCACATATGTTCCGCGACACAAGAACATCGAGGGAAATTGCATTGTAGACGAACTACTAGGCAGGGTACCACCGGGCTGACTCTTCCTGACCAAGAACGTCCTTTTCCACATGCAAGCTAATGCTAAAAGAGCACATTGACCATCAAGCCGAAGAAAGATGGCTACAAATACTGGGGTTTCGGGTATTGAAGGAAACCTGGCCAGAATGTGATACTAAAGACCCGTTCAGTTTACAACATAATACGATTTCCACACGAACTGGGCATTGCCTTAGATGTAGGCATGCAGAAAGGATAAGGAAGGAGTTGTAAAGAGAATGAACAAGAGTAAACGGCGGTTATCAGGTCATCAAAATGGTTCAATGAGGAAAGGTAAAGGTGTCTGTTCGTGTCTATCACAACGGTCCTAATATCACCGGTTAAAGTGTACCCTCGGGCAGCCACTTCAACTTAGCTAGTATGCAAATTTCAGTGAAAAATATATATATATTGCAACCGATAAATTTTTGTTGATAAATCGATAAATTTTTATGACAAAGTGAAAACTTTTCAACAATAAATCACTTTTTGATAAATGTCGACAAATTTTCGAATCAAATCGATAACTTTTTGATAGAAAATCGATAACATTTCGATGAGAAATCGATAAGTTTACGCCAGGTTACGTCAGTTATTTGATAGCAAGTCGACAATTTTTGATAGTAAATCTATAAATTTTTGATAGCAAATCGATAACACTCAGATAAAATCGATTTGTTTTTTGGCTGCTAATCGCAAACTTTTCGATGAAGAATTGGTGAAGCTCAAAAGTAAAAACTAGTAAAGCTCCAATAACAAATCGGTAGACTTCCTACTGAACTAAATACTTGAAACCTCTTACATGGGGCGTAGCATCGATACAAGGCAACAAAAAAAAATAAAAATTTCGAGGCATTGTTGACTGAAATTGTCTCTTTTGATCTCAAATACATTTAAGCGTCTCCTGTGGCGAGGTGCTACTTGGAATCGGTTCCAAATTTTCAAAACTCTTATGAATCTTGTAAACATATCGAAACCCCACCTATCGGATTTTTTTTGTTGCATTTACAAATATCGTACGTAGGGGTTTGTGGGGGTCGTGCTATCAATTTGTAGAAATTGAACTACAAACTCGTAACTCGAAACACAATGTTAGGAGCGCTGATATAATGCAGCAAATTTCGATAAAAGGGTTCCGTTGTTGGCGCACGGGTTAAATTAATTAGAAAATTCATATGAAATTTCTTAAAAAAAACTTTGCCTTTTAAGTAGCATTCGAGTAAGCTAAACACTTGGAATTTTAAATGTGGTTCCCATACCTAAGAGAGTGCAATACCTTTACAAAAATGTTTCTTCATTGGGCTCCAGAAGGAGATACAAAAATATTTGTTATATATATAAATAAATGAAAACACAGCGGGAACTATTTCCTCAAAGACATGCAAAGTGGATACTGATGAATTGTTATTGTAAAATTTTAACATTCTAATAGCGATACACCTTTAAAGTTTTGTTTAAGGACACATTTTCTGCTGCATTGTGGTACATTTATATAAAGGTAGTGTTTAAAATTTGTTCTGTCTCCCTTTTTTGGAGAATCATTTCCAAAAATCATATCTCATTGTCGCAAAAAACATTAATCTTACAATTGACGTTCAAATTTTGACCAATTACCGCACCCGAAATGATTAATTGCAATGCAAATTAAACTTTCAAGTTTTGACATCCGTATATATGTATATCATACATAAACACAAAAGGGCATATCAACACCTTTCCCTGTTCATTTTCTTGCCCCTATTTTTTGCAATTATCTTGTTTTTGCGAATCTACATGGCATTTTGTTTTTGCATTTGCAAATGATGCGTTATTGCTCGACTTCTAACAACAACAACAGCTTCAGCCGGAAACATGTTGTACATAGCCTAGCTGAACGATGACTGTGTCTGTATGTGTGTGAAATGCACGTGACGTTACGTAAACATGTTAGTATGTTGTTATCACGCGATTACAACAATCTATGCTATCTTGTTATGCCATTTGAGTGGCATTTCAATTGGATTACCACGCCTACTTAGCGCACGTTAATGTAATTTTGGTAAATTTTATATTTAGCTTCTCGTGTTTGCTTGGTAGTAATCGTAATTTTTTTGTTGTAAATTGCTATATAATTTGGAAAGGGAAATTGATTATAAATGTACAGAAGTAGAAGTAGTACTTTCGATAAAAAATCGATATATTTTCAAGGAACAAATTTTGAATAGGTTACCTGATAAACCATCGATAAAAAATAGATAACTCATCATTTACGTTTGTTATCGATAAGAAATTTATGACACTTCAATAACACACCGATAACATGTCTATACCTCGCCGACAAAGGAGTCACGGCCAGAACCCGCCGAAACCAGTCCTGTAAAGAAATGTAAGGCGCGATAGCCCCCGAAGGGATTTTAGGCCGAGCTTTTCTTCCATTTGCTCGTGCTTCTTTTACTTTTACTTACAAGTTGGCGGTACAAGACCTACTTGTTTTATGCCGACTCTGAACGGCATCTGTAAGTTAGTTTTCTCTGAGAGCTTTTCATGAAAGCTATACACTCGGAGTGCTTGCCAAACGCTGCCGAGGGGCGACCCCGCTTAGACAAATTTTCTTCTTATTGAAAAACCTTGTTTCTAAAATTTTGATGTTGCTTTTCCTGGGGCGTGATCCCAGGATCTTCGGTGTGTATGGCGGAGCACGATACCATCACACCACGGCGGCCGCCAGTCCGATAACTGATTGATAGCAAACCCTTTACGCTCAGATAAGAAGTCCATAGCCTTCGAAAACAAATAGACAAATTTTCAATACCAAATGATCGACAGCATATAGCAAAAATACGAAGCTCGTCGGTTAAAGACTAATAACTTATAGTTTACGTTTTTTGTTTGTAATAAATGTATAGCACTTCGATGACAAATCGATAACTCGCCGATATTATCGCCATAAGAAACCTATAACAAATGCATAACAAACCAACACAGTTTTTAAAAATATACAGATAAAATTACCATTAATCATCAAAAAAATTCCATAATTAATCGATAACAAATCGGTAACACTCCGATAACACATCGATAACTTTTCGATAGCAAATGGAAACATTTTCAATAACAACTTTTCGGTAACCCATCAATAAAAATCCATAACCCGTCAACAAAAAACAGAAAACTTATCGATTATATATGCTATCGAAAACAAATTCATAATACCACGATGAAAAACCGACAAATCATTTATTCGTCCCCGACAGCAAGCTGATAATAAACAAAAGGTTAACCAATCAATAACTTTTTCGAAAATAAAATGAAAATACGACCATTAATCCGTCGGAAAGAATCCGATGACTCGTCGATAACAAAGCAGTAAACTCCGATCACAAATCGGTAACTCTTCTGTAGCAAACTGACGATTTTCAACGACAGGCAAGCGGAATTTAAATACTTCGGGTCTTACTCGTTATATTTTGAATTAACAGTAAACAGTCGCCAACCTTTTCAAGACATATGTAACCCCACACTACAGTGTACACCTTAAGTACATAAGTCGCGAGATACGGGAAATTGAACGTTTAGGTTTAGTCTTTGGTACATACTAGCTAATACTAAAAGACAACATACATCGTCAAGCCAACAATTGATGGCTATGAAACCCAGGGTTTCGGATATCAAAGCAAGGCCGTCGCTCTTTAATTAAAAGTTAAAATTACAAGGGAATTATTTTCATAATTTTTCGTACTTAATCGTATTAATTTCGTTCCACTATCAAAAGGGGAAGTTTTAATTTATGTTTTGGCGTTTATATGCAACAGACAGACAGTTGAATAAAAATAATCGGATTTATTCGATGAGAAAGTGATTTAATTGTTGTAAGGGTTTACAATCAGACATATTTACGCAGATTCGCCGGTACTCGGGCATTTAAGCTGCAGAGTTAATCCTTTATACTCTTTGTTATTTTAAAAAAATTTTTATGTTCATTTCACGTCTGATTCAATTGAAATTAACAGAAAAATCGCCGGATGATATTAAATCAGGCGTGCAATAAAAACATAATTAAAATTAAATCAATTCAAATTAAGTGGTGTTATGCAGCGGATGTATGTATATACATATGTATGCATGTATAAACATGTGAACATGTGTATATTCAGTCTGTAGAAGTGCATATAAATGATCGGTTAGTATTTTCACATTATATTAATTTAATTAATCTACAATAACTGAGAAGTACGGCTTATAATTCATAACAATTATTAAAGCTCTTTTTATAACGCCGAAAGATGTGCAAAAATGCATAATTTACTTTTTGAAAACGACTAAGTTCATATTTCGCAATCTTATTTTACAGCCAGCGGTGTTGCTCCACAGGGTATTATTACTTTCTGCGCATACCAGAGATAGATATAGATTCCTTTATATTGTAGTGAATTTTAAGAAATCTCGATAATCCTGCACCTAGTGTTCGAATCGTTGAACTGTCGAACAAATAACTCAAATATTCGGTATAACAATATGTTCTTTTTTTCACAACACTATTGTGGTAGTAGTACTTCGCAATGAAACTACGCGCGCACTTCACTTATAACATTTATAATCAAACTGATTGACTATGCGCTACTTTTATACTCTCCATCTATTTCTCCCAGAGTCTGAACTTTTCGCAAACAGCCGTCTCGAATAGTTGCTTACTTGTTTCTATTTTATGTATATCGTATTGGCATTGGCTACATACATGTATACCTGTAGTATATGTAAGGCAATATGCGTACTTTAGTGCCGTGTACTTGTGTGTGAAATATTTTCTGCTTGCTTTGCTGGTTTTGTGCAGCATTTATTTATTAACATCACAGTGACATATCGAAACAGCTAATATTCATCACTTATTCTGGAAAAGTGCCCGGTGTTAAGTAACTAGCTGTTCTGAAAAAGTTCTCGCCTCTAAACAAGTATCCGGTTCAAAACTAGGATCCGGTTCATAAGTATTTTGATCAGAAAAAATATCCTGTTCTGAAGTAGTACACGATGCTTCAAAAGTATCCATTTGAAAAACCACCTAGCTCAAAAAATAGCCCAGTTCCAGATAGTACTCGGCTTTAACAAACAACTGATTCTAAAAAATTATAGGGTTTTGAAAAAGTACCCGGTGCTAAATAAGTGCCCGGAAATGAAAAAGTACCCCGTTCTTAATAAGCCTCGGTTCAAAAATATACCCAATTTCATAAAAGTAGCCGGTTTTTAGAAAGCACCCAGTTCTAAAAAGTACCCAGCTAATAAAAGTACCCAAATTTAAAAAAGTAGCTGGTTTTAAGAGCGCCCGATTCTGAATTAGTATTCGATTCTGAAACTGTATACCCTTCAAAAATAGTAAAGAATTCGCTTAATGTCATTTTTTCGTGAATCAAGCAATTATTATTAATTAAATAAAAATTAGGCATCAAATAAAATGATAAAATTACTTAAGTATAATTAGTTTAAGTTGCTTTGAAATAAATTCAGTTTGATTTAATCAAATTTAACTTTTTCAAACAGCAAAAAATACAGCTAGGTCTTGGCATCATATTTCAATCGCCCTCAAAATTTAAAGAAAAATGCAAAATGTTAGACAACTCAGCCAAATAAATGCATTTACTTAAGGATTTTTGTCGTTGCTTGACCCACTTTAGAGAATCGCAAAATATTTCTGGGGCATCTACGTGAACAATTTGCGACAACTGAAGCGTTAAACCAAAAAAGAAACTAAAACAATAAAATAAACGTAAAGTGGGCCATAAAAAAATGGTAATGGAAGAAGCAAAGTGAGATAATTGATTGGCGAAAAATATTAAAGTGACGTAAAAAGCAACGAACGAACGATGTCTGTCGCAATTTTGGAGGACAAAGAAGATGGCTGTCTTAAAATATAATCTCCGCAATGGTAGAGGTGATATTTTTCTTGGGTTCAAAGGGCATACCTTACTACTACGGCGGCACCATAAATATTATGTAGGTAGGTAAGATAAATGTGTCACTATTAACAAGAGTCTAGCTGTCATTCTTTGTCAAGCACTTTGTCGCACGCCCACTCAGTGAATGAGAAGAAAATCTGCGGCAACTTGGTGGCTGGTTGTAACAACTAACAAGCAAAAATAAAGATGGCAATAACAGTAATAACAATATCCGGTAAGACAATGTTTCTGAAAAGTTAGCGCGAAAACGCAGTAAGCTAAGCACTAATCAACTGGGGCAACTATTCTATTATAAACGGTATATAAATTTTGTATGTATTGCGTATCCTATTGCTTGAAGCTGGAAATCAAACGGAGAACAACTATTGCCAATCAGTGCTACTTTGGACTGAGTAGGCAACAAAAAAGCAGAGACCTTTCGGACGAACAAAAATCACGCCCTACAAGTCGCTCATCATAGCTGCTCGTATACATGGCTTGGAATCATGAACAGTGCCGAGAGAAGATGAAATTGCTTTTGGAGTGTTCGAGAGAAAAGCTCTCCGAGAGATTTATGGTCCTGTCCGTGTAGCTGACGGCGAGTATCGAAGGAGGTATAATGATAAGCTGTATGAGCTTTACACAGTTATGACGACAGTGCAGCGTATAAAAATTAAAAAGGCTTAGCTGGCTAGGTCAAGCTATGCGAATGGACGAAGACGCTCTGGACAAGAAACTATTTCAGTCAACGACGCAGCGTGGAAGTAGAAGAAAGCGGAAACCTCCACTGAATTTGGGGATGCGGGTGGAGAAAGACTTGACCTCCCTTCATGCTTCCAATTGGCGTCAGTTATCGCAAAACAGGAAAAGCGTGACTGGCGTGACTTGTTACGAAACGGCCAAAATCGCTAAGGCGGTTAAGCGATAATTTATGATATGATGAAACTGGAAAATGAAATACTTAAAATTGCCTCATGTAACAACTGCGCATAGAAAGCTCCAATTAAAAATTGCAGTTTACACAGTTATAACGAAATCGGGCACAAGGAACGCTTAGGCTCCATTTTGATCCACATTGTCCTAAAACCAATAACTAATGTACAATGCATATATTCAATTAAACATTTTGGTTAGATTAATAAACATACTGATATTCTTTATGGACTATTTCGACTCCGCCCCTAGAGCTCCTGACTTCATGTTTGCTTGAGTAGAGCACTGTCAGCGGAAATGGTTGACCGCCTCCTTACAAACGACCTCACTAAATCTCCTGCACCTCTCTTTGAAGGGGATTCCCATGCTTTCCGCATGTGAGCCAACTTTCCAGTGTTCTGTTACAATGGCTCTGTTCCAGACATTTCTAGTAGAAACTCCCTTCTTTTACGGTTTCATCAGACCATACTTTCTGGGTGATCCTGCAGTTAGATATGGAGTACCAATTGCGAATTACGGTTTTCTTGAGATTGGTAAGAAAGTCAATTTTTATTGATGAAAGTGGCCGGTGCACCATTAATTATTCAGAGGCCATCTCATACACATTTTCTTTGCGTCAATGTTTCTGTAATCTGTTACTGAAGTGAGCAAAGCCTGCTGTTTCGCATGATGCTCTCAAATGCCCAACACGTACAAAATGAAGGCCTGTAGGCCTCGCCCTACAAATCTAATGAGCTATTGTGAGGCTAAAAGAGAGGGCCAGTCTGCAAGAAAGGTAATCCCGAAAAATCTTACCTATTGCCATATGACGGGCATATATTGCATATTATGTTCTACTTTTCGGTTCAACGAACTGAATGAACATTTCAAGCGACCCTTGGACTTGGTTAGCCTAATAAATAACAGATTTTCACAATATGCTGTAGCACCTTGTGAACACCAAAGGAGCATTGAGGAGTGAAAGGCTATATCTGAGCTTAAAAGTCTTGCAAACCTCACACAGGCATGTTTTGTAAGACCCATAAGCAGCTTTCGCATGCTGATGATTTTGATGTCACTGCCCTTTTCATGCCTGCAGTATGTTGTATATTTTCTGGTTTGGTTAAGCAGGCAAAAACCTAGCCCTTGAATTTCACGGAGACAAGTCAAAATAGTCAAGTCAAGGAAAGAATTCCCACTTCACACTCCAAGGTTCAAATCCGAGTCCATGAAGGACCTCTTCTCTGGGGACCGGCATTAACAGCGAGAGCAATGACAGCTCAGAAACCAAATAAGAAGGTACTCATGACTTTCAAGTGTTGCTTATGAATAAGTAGGAAATCAAAATATATGTGGCTTGTAATCATAAACTGCGTCAAGAGATATGGGATTGTCCTTTGAGCATTTGGGAGAATAATTCCCAGGAAGATCCGAGGAAAGTTCAATAATTGGTGGCAAAAAGCTCTGCGTTGCTCTGTATAAAGCGCAGCGATGAAAGCAAATCCCCCCAGCGGGTTAGGGAGCTTAGAAGGTAGGTATGCCTGTCGTAAGAGGTGACTTAAATACCAAATTGATTCAAGGGGTTGTGTAGCGCAACCCTCTCAACGGGTGCCACGCATATATAGCTTCTCCAACCCAATTGTCAACCTCACCTACCGTGGCGAATCCTGTTTCATTAACATCAGAGGCTCTGGCGACCCCAGAATTCCTGATGGATCTATGGGGTGGGAGGGCGGTATGGTCTAGATTGTTTCATGTGGTCATACAAAATCGTTTCCCGAGATGGTCGGGCTAGTACCTTTATGGTGCTTGTTATCGGAACGTACCGGATCTGCATCCGGCAGAGGACCATCAACAACCCAAGGCCTTCGGGGAGTGTCCTTATCGCTGCAACAACAACAACATGAATGTACAAAATGCTTTGCTGACTAGGCCATATGAGAATGCATGGAGGCACTCGAGCTCATATGATATACCTATTGATACTCGAATTCGGCAAATAGATAGATAGCAGAAATTACTAACGTAGTTTACTATTGTTCAAGCAGTTAATCGTCTAGTAATAATGATAGGGTAGGTCGCCCTAGAGTGCCTGCGATTCTACAGGCTCTCCTTCTTTTCAATTTATTTGCAGTTTGTTTAGCTTACATAGTGGGTAATCATATTTGTTGTTTGCTTATAATGCCAATGGCTCCTTTTTATTTTTTTTATTTCCTTGTCACTGTTTATATATGTATTAGGGTATCTTGATATCTGTATAGTGAAAACGTTTTTGAAGTTAGTCAAAAGATCGTAAAAGATCGTCAAAAGAGCCCGTAAACACTTTAGCTTTTTTTTTAATAATTTCTCCCGGGAGAAAAGGCTTTGAAGAGATTCACAAGGTATAATCGAACAGCTGCCGCCCTGATTTCACGTTGTTTAAATTTTTCCCAAATTATTAAATAAATTATATATTGAAAATTGCTCCAAATAAATGTTTTCATACATTTAAAAGCAATGAGAGCAATTCCCGCTTAATTCATACATTTCAGCTTTTTATTTTAATGTTTAGAGTTCTCTCGTTGCGAATTTAGTTTTTCTATACAAATCAATTTCCTATAACATTAAGATGACCACTTGGGGTTAGAGCTGATGTGCACTTTTTGTATGGAAAGTCGCATGAAGTTCCTCTAAACATTAAAATGAAATGCTGAAACAATCTATACATTTCAATGTCCTCAACAATATTTTACTGTAACAAAAGGAAACAGAAAATTTTTACTTTTTTGGCACACCCTAATGTGTTGGCAAGTTTGAATGTAGTTTTTTGTTCAATCATTTATCAAGCAACTTCATTTTCCACTATCTAATCGTATTTGCCACCGTGGTGTGATGGTAGCGTGCTCCGCCTATCACACCGTATGCCCTGGGTTCAACTCCCGGGCAAAGCAACATCAAAAAATTTTAGAAATAAGCTTTTTAAATTAGAAGAAAATTTTTCTAAGCGGGGTCGTCCCTCGGCAGTGTTTGGCAAGCGCTCCGAGTGTATTTCTGCCATGAAAAGCTCTAAGTGAAAACTCATCTGCCTTGCAGATGCCGTTCGGAGTCGGCATAAAACATGTAGGTCCCGTCCGGCCAATTTGTAGGGAAAATAAAGAGGAGCACGACGCAAATTGGAAGAGAAGCTCGGCCTTAGATCTGTTCAGAGGTTATCGCGCCTTACATTTATTTTTTTTTATCGTATTTGCAATCATATTTTTAGCAAATCCTGCAGTTTAGCCTGCCAGCAACTTTACGACGCCTACAACTTTTACACCGCAGGATCTTTTTATGTAAAAATTTGTTCCCTTGCTGACACTTGTCGGTGTGAGTCGCCCAATCGCCAACGAGTCGGCGCGTCATTTTTCATTTTACTGCCTCTGCAATTTATTAAATTGTTGCTGGAGCTAACTTACCGAATCTTACTTTATACCATATACATTTTTTTTGCTTATTTTGGGAGATGAACCAAGACAAATGTCCAGTCAGTTTGGCAGCATCTGTTTTTCTGGTGTTGCGCCTGAAAAGTTACTTTAAAGTGACAGCAACTTCTTTATATGGAAGTGAATTGAGTATGTTTGTGGGAATGTGCCGGTAGTAGGTGAAATCGAGTACTTTCGGAAGATGGAGGAAAAATTAATTTTTTTTTAGGTTCAAAGTGAGAAGGCGTTGCAGGAACTTGTAATTGTTTATATAAACTAAAAAATATGAACTAAGAACTGCGGCTGAAATCGTGGTCAAAAAGGTTGTTTTGATTTGAAAAGAAGCGAAATATTGAAAGTACCAGAAAACAGAAAGGCAGTGAACCTTAGACGTTCTATTAAATAGTTGGCCACAGTACAGGGCCATAAAGGTATGATTACAGACTGCGTATCTGAAGATTAGCGAAGGCGCCCGGAACTGGACTTATAGGCATATAATCGCCCAATGTAGATCAATGTTTGAATGCATCATCTTTTTTTCTCTATAAGTAGGAATACACACACACAAACGCCTTGAGGCGTGAGGCGGCCAGCAGCTTTCCGCACCAATAGAATGGGAGATAGTCACCTTGACTAAACAATATGCGGTTGAATAAGTAGTTGTGAACCGGTGTTATCGAAGATTACCTCAAGAGGGAGATGGTTGGCAATCGGTACCGTAGGATCAGCACCGAAGGATTAACACAACAACAGCTAAACGGGATAGAATAATGAGCAGCAGAAAGATGAGCGACCAGCGATCAGAGAAGCAAGAACAGATTTGCCACGGCTACAGCTGAGTGCCGGTAGGATAGTGGACAACAGAAACGGAAAGCAACAGCATTAGTAAGGCAAAGGAGCGCGTACCATCAGCGTAGATGGGGGGACGGGAATGTCGATGATGACACACCGGCGGATTAAGGAATGCCGGTTAATGCTAAATGCAAGGCACCGCCATCTCCATGAATGCATGGTGGCGGAATGGAAGCAGGAGTTGTACAAGCCGGAACTACATAGGCCGATCATTGGGCTTAGTGGAAGTAAACAATAAGGGCACATTGGTAGGCCCTTTAGCTCACGTATCGATCCACGTTCGAAACCAGGGTTGAGATAAAGGTTGGTGCAACCAAAATGGATGATTTTGGATGATGTCGATTTGGACGAATAAAACCAAGACCGTAACTGCAACAAAGGCGAATTAATTTTGAAAACCGGAACGGAACTGAACCAATTTAGAACAGGTACCTAAGGCCTAGAAGATTCAACGTGGTCATATTAAATCATCGCCGCTATTGGTAGTACCTTAATAGTGCTTGTAACAGAAACATACCGGACATATATCCGACAAAGGACGATCAACACCGATAACACTTCAAAACTTTCGAGGACTGTTCTTATCCCTACAACAACAAAAACAGAACAAGGAATCAAATGATAAAGCCGAATCGGGTGAAAGATCCGAAAATTTTATTTGAAGAGCGATAAATGAATTCGAAAAAGTCGTAACTTGCCTAACAAAAGTCTAAACTGAACAGATTATGATCTTAAACCGAATTTCATTCTCAATCTGAAACCAACACGGAAAAAGAAACGAATATAAAATATTTTTCAAGAATGACGCTAAACACAAATTAAAATCTGAAACTGACTCAACTTTGGATTTTAAAACCGAAACAAAAACTGGAGTGGAAGTGGAACCAAAACAAAGTTTTGGACACGTTTCAGCACAAAACTAAACTCGGAACAAAACCGAAAAAAGTGATGAACGAAATTCAAACCGGACGGCGTTCTATAACTGAAGAAAACAAAAACCAAAAAGAAAGTACATGGTGAGAAAAAACGTGTTGAAATTGTGAACGAAGTGGAAACGAAACTATTTAGTTTTCCTTTTAAGATAAGGTGAGGAGGTATGCAGTGCATAAACCTGAGAACGTGTGACTAAAGAGAACCACCAACAGAATGAATAGTGGGAAAGGGTAAAGCATCAAATCGTGGGTAGGTAATTCACCATTGGGGAAATGTGGCTTGAAATTCGTAAATTTCAACGCTAAAAAAATATTATTTTGATAAAATAAACACAATTTAACTATTTTTTTAACGTTTTAAATAACTTTTTTTGTGAAATTTCAACGGTCGGTAATGTGCTGAATTACCTACCACCAGTTTGACAATTTCTCTTGCTGTCCCTTCTTGGTTATTCTCTATAAATTTACGTCTCTGGCAAAAACTTTAATCTGTATTACTCTACTTTCCTGCTCTTTTTCACCGCTTAGGTTAAAAAACCAAGATTGGAATAAAAATGGTTCCTTAAGTTCATCAGCTCAAGCATCCATTGGTTCTGTTTTGATGGTAGCTTCTATATGAGCATAAGGGTAAGGAAAAAAAGGAAAAATTGCTATGAAAAGTCCCGGAGTAATTGAAAATGGTTTTTTTAGTCTAAAATCATGGATTATCTTTACTGCCATGTCAATAAGTACCTCTGTAGAGGGAGTCTCTTTGGATTGACTTTCACAATATCCATGATTTTATCCAACCTAGAGATTTTTAAAGTTGTATCAATCCTCTGCAATAAGTTTAAAATATTGGTAAAGTTCCACCATCAAAAAGCAGCTCCAAAGCAAGCACAAGGGTTATAATTTTACATGTTAGCCAACACATCTCCTCCAACGGCAACCGCAGCATTAGGTTAAGCGCGTAAACTTTGTAATTCCCTAACTTATACATCTCTATTGAATATATTCAAAAGCCATAACAGCATGCCCAACAACAACAATATAGTACACTTGTAACCATTTGAACCACATGCAGCCATTTAACTCTACTCCAACTATATACTACATATAAACGCACACATACTCTCATGCATAAACGCTAACAAACACTCTCTCAATCACCTTCGTCCTATTGCTGTTTTACATTTTACGATTGATGTTAAAGCGCGTAGTTGGCTGTTAGTTTAACTCTTACACCACCACATACAACTCAAATTATGTATATTAAAAGTTTAATACGGATATACTCAACTTCTCATCATTGCTCAGTCGGAGCACAACTTTTTGGAGTACATTGGTGCATTCACCAGGTGCGGTTTGTTCACTTATGAAAATGAATGTGAATGGTGAGAAAAGTTTCGCGCGTCCCAAAGGGATTTGCGGTACCGAGTATATCTGGATATTATATATGCATGTGTGTGTATTTTCCTAGGTATACGAGTGTATATTCCATGCTTTATTTATGTTGTTTAATAGCTGCTGGCTTGTTTGCTGGCTATCTCATATCCCCGCGGAGTTTGCCTGTTGGGAAAGTGCTGTGCCCATTGCATTGCAAAAGTTTATAGAGCAAATACTTAATAGCTGGCATAGGGTTTCAACAAAAAGCAAGCATGGCATCAAGGTAAATCGCAACAGAAGTAAGGTAAATGCTGGAAAAAGGACATGTCGGACGTTAGGTCAGTTTATGGTCCTGTTTGATCGTCAGCCATGCCATATTATCTAAAATTGTCGCGAGTTCCTTTCACGTCCAAACCATGCTCGAGCACTTCTAGAGCTTTCAAGTAAGCTTTTTTTGACCTAACTCCTACGTAGCGTTTTCAGCATTATTTGGAATCGTTTAGCTTCGGTAACTTGAACCGGACAAGTTCCGTTTTTGTTGGACTTTCCCCAGAATATTTTGCGCTGCCTATCCCTTAAAGCGGCAAAATTGCCGCTTCCATGTGCTAAATTTTTCAAAATAAATAAAAACATGGCGCAATTGGCTGGATAGCACCTACATAATGTGGCGAATGTTGACATCACTAGGCTGTTAGTAAATAATCACGCAACAACAAAAGCATTAAAACAAGCCACACTTGTGTACGTGAACATTTCAATCATGATTTACACACATACATGGAAGGCGAGGAGAAGTACATGCACACAAATAACCAGCTGCTCGAAGTGAAGAGGAATCTCACATACACATTTAGTCATGAACCGAAGTTCTTACTGACACATACACACGCATATAACTAAGTACCAAACTGGAGATAGAAGAGTTCTAGAAGGTGAAACGTTTAGACCTTTGGAGAATAACAGAGAGTTTAAAAGCAGCGCAAGGCAACAGAGAGTGTAAAAACAGCGCAAGCTGAGTAATAACTAATCAGTTTTGATTTAAGCGCGCTATTGGTTGTGAAGTATAATTGTGAAGTACTACTCCCAAAGTATCATCATAAAGACCAGTTTGCAATACTGAATATTGGAGTGATTTATTTAACAGTTTAGCGACTCGAACGTTAGCAGAAGATTTCAAATAAGCGGAGTTTCACTAAATTCGTTACAATATTTTTACGCCGACTCCCAACGGCATACGCAAAACAGGTGAATTTTCACTGAAAGCTTGTCAAGGCAAAAATAAAAAAACACCCCTCAAAAAAAACAAAAAAAACAAAAAAAAACAAAATCGATGTGGCGACTTCGCTCGAAAAAACTTTTTTGCAATTGACAAAACTTATTTCTTAATTTAAGATGTCTATAACACTTGCACCCGGGAGCTTCAGTGTAGTAGGGGAAGTATGCTACCACCATACAACGGCGGGCGCCAAGCTAATGGTTGGCAAAAATTTACCTGTGATCACAACCACTAAGTCGTGTACGTATACTGTTTTTCCTTCTGCCCCGAAGAGTTCCAGAATTTCATTAATTACCATTATCTGTAGATGAGAGGATAGCAGGGCCACCCTGTGTAGGATCTTTGGTAGCCTTTTTACTTACTGAGCCAGTTTCTCAAGTTTGAGTTGACGAATATGGTGTGTTGGGTTCTATGTCGTATAAGTTTATTTATTTATTTATTACAGCTTAATTAAGCCTAGCTTATATCTATTAACAATGTATATAAATAATTATTTTAACTAGACTAGCATATTTTAACCTATTGAATCTATGAACTACCATATTGTG